>VYZQ01016915.1:45935-71136 GCA_013400655.1 Mystacornis crossleyi | reverse complement strand
AAAAAAAAAAAACAAAAAAAAACACCAAAAAAAACCCACCAAAAAACAAAACAAACCAAAACAAACAAACAACAACAAAAAATCCACAAAACCCCCCCAAAAAACAACCAACCAAACAAACAAAAACTACGGGAAACTATACTTAAATATAAAATACAACCAGCCCTGGACTGGTGCTACCCTGGTAGAGCAGTTCCTCACCTTGGACAGAGATCAAGATTCCAGTGGACTCCCCTTCCCCATGAGCTCTTTTGCACTGCTTCCTCCTGCTTCCTCCTCTTCCTACTTTCTCCTGCTTTCTCCCACTCCCTCCTGCTTCCTCCTGCTTCCTCCTCTTCCTACTTTCTCCTGCTTTCTCCCACTCCCTCCTGCTTCCTCCTGCTTCCTCCTCTTCCTACTTTCTCCTGCTTTCTCCCACTCCCTCCTGCTTCCTCCTGCTTCCTCCTCTTCCTCCGGCTTCCTCCTTCATCCTCCCACTTCCTCCTGCTTCCTTCTGCTTTCTCCCACTTCCTTCTGCTTCTTCCTCTCCCTGCTTCCTTCTGCTTCCTCCTCTTCCTACTTTCTCCTGCTTCCTCCCACTCCCTCCTGCTTCCTCCTGCTTCCTCCTCTTTCTCCTGCTTCCTCCCATTTCCTCCTGCTTCCTCCTTCATCCTCCTGCTTCCTTCCTCTTCNCTCCTGCTTCCTCCCACTCCCTCCTGCTTCCTCCTGCTTCCTCCTCTTTCTCCTGCTTCCTCCCATTTCCTCCTGCTTCCTCCTTCATCCTCCTGCTTCCTCCTTCTTCTTTCTGCTTCCTCCTTCTTCTTTCTGCTTCCTCCTGCTTCCTCCTTCATCCTCCTGCTTCCTCCTTCTTCATTCTGCTTCCTCCTGCTTCCTCCTTCTTCCTTCTGCTCCCTCCTGCTTCCTCACTCCCCTGGCTCCACTAAAGCCTGGCAACTCCCCATATCCATTGACCTAGATAAGAACCAGCCTGTGACTCAGTGCGTATTAAAAAATAGACTGTGTGATTAATGTTTCTTGATTTTTCTTGTTCCTTGTCAGTGCTTTTTGAACAATTATCATATTAATAAATGATCAACGTGTCAGTGACTAAAATAGCGTTTGAAGAAATTAGTGCAATGTACTAATCAGAAATCCATTCCACTGGTGCTGAAAAATGACCAATATAGGATTTGAACACTTGACTTTTTTCTCCTTCTGGCTTGCTTTAATTGGAAATTTAAGGAAATGCTTTGACCTTTAGGTAGCATTGCTTAGATTATTTATAGCTCTGCTCAGAGTACCAGATTCTTTTAATTTGTAAGGATCCAAATCCACCCTAAGATTACAGGAAATTGGGGTCTGGCCAGCCCTCTTCATCAGACTGATGATACTGTACGGGAAACCACTGGATGAGAAACAGTATAAAAACTTGTGTCAACATACAGAATACATATAAACTAGTTTAAAAAATCCCTAGACCTGGTATCAGGAGGAGCCTGACTTTCTATTATTTGGGTAGGTCCTTCTCTCAATTTTTATTTCAGTTGTGAAGTGAATCAGCAGGCAATTGTACTTCTTACCTCCATTAATGATTTTTCAGGAATATTGTTGAGGAAAGTTGATTTTTTGACATGTAACACCTCATCATATCTTGGAGAGAAAAGGCCACCAGCTCCTCTATGTCCTCCTCTGACCAACAATGCCCAGTTTGTTGCCTGTGAGTGTGACGGGTGTGCAAAGAGGAACACAGGGAAGCAGGGATTCCTGTTGTTCTCTTGGAATGTGTTTGGTGTGCTGACATGTCACTTAAAATCAGATAGAAGGGATTCTAAGGGATCTTCCAGTTTATCTTTCTGTCTTCTTCCGTCTAAACCACCCAGGTATATTTTTGATTCATCTTCTCTGAGCGACTTTCAGCAACACATCCTGCCTGCATTTATTTTGCCTGTTTTTATTTCCCCCAACTCGCCATCCCAGGCGATGGGTTTTATCCCTCACCTTTGCCACACCATGGAAATGAAGGCTGGAAGAGGTCCTTGATGTCCCCTCAGCTGAGCTCCTTGCACATCAGACATCCCAAATTACAGGGCCAGTTCACTCTGCAGCTGTGAAACACATCTGGGCCAGGAAAAAACAAACCATCCCTGAAATCTTTACAAACCTGAGGGAAAGATAATATTCATTTTGGCAGCTGGACACTGACTTTTAGAAAATTCATTAAAATGTAGCCCAGCCATTGGTTTTATTTCTCTTAATGCTTTCTTAAATACTCTTTAGAGCATTTAACCTATTAAATATGCTAAAGTACTCTTTTAAAGGAAACATTCCAAACCTGTATTCCTTAAGCACAGCGATACAGCTCCAGGTATGGCCTGTGAGCTGACAGACTGCCCAGGAGAGCAGCTGAGAACTGCTCTGCTCACAAAGTAAGCAAGTCTTTATAGGAGCTCTCAGGAAATATCCAGGGGAGGTAGGTACAGGCAGCCCGGGTAAATAATTTCTGATTAATCACAGAGTCCTCACTCCTTTCCCCTCCTCGCTCCCTGAACACTCTCCTTGACATTTCAGTGTTTATCAGGGGGCTTGATGGGGTGCAGTCTGTATTTCTAACCTGAACTGATTAAGCAGTAGTGCCTAACATCAGCAATAATTTACCAGATAGATAGGAAGGCAGGCAGTGGTGACAAGACTCTCTGAACAAGTGCAATATTAAACCCAGCAAAGGTTTCACCTGGAGGAAAACATACCACAGCTCCAAGCTGGGGCAGACTTGTGTGTCATTTCAGGTCAATACCATATTTTTTTCAGCAGTCATGTCCAGTATTTAATTTATCTTGGGGGACTTAGGCTTGTTCTTGGTGATGATTTTTTTTTTAGACAATATAGCGTTATTCCCATTGTAAGCATAGGGCTGCTTGTTGCACACAGACAAAATACCACACTCCTCGTGTACAGCCAGTAAGTACAAATAAATCTAATTTGAAGTCTGAATTAAAACTGTGCAAAAGAGAAATTTTTTTGTTTAAATTAAATCTTACATCCAAACATGCAATTCAGTGTTATCAAACACGTTAATTTCTCGGTAACAGCTGTCTGTTTTATATCACATGATAAAAGTTCTTGCTGCAATTTATCCTTGAAAACCCCAAATTTTTATGCAAAGATAAGCTTGCTGTTGTCCTGACCTGTTTGGTAAAAGTGTGAACTAAGGTCTTGTTACAAAATTTTTGATGAATAGTAAGTTAAAAAAAAAAAAAAATGTTAGCACCATCCATGATACTGTCTGCAGAGGTGGCAATTAGGAGAGAAAGCCACCAAAAGCAGAGTTTCTTCATTAACAGGTGAAGAAATCCAAGTTATAAAGAAATGCATAAAAATACCCCTCTTCTTTTTTACATTTAATCATTAAAATATAGCTTTTAATATTTTTATATAGTGGCTATTTTTATATGCTTTCAAAAATTAAGCAACAACCATAAGATGTAATTTTTACAGCTGAGGTGTTCATCTAAAGATGAAATAAATAAAAAAAAACCCCACACTCATTTGCATGCAGAGATTTGTTCATCTGTGAATCCCCTACACTCCTCTAATAAACCCAACTCGTGTGGCTGTTTGCAGATACCAGCAAACAAAACAGGTTGCAAGACCAGGATTTGTAATTTTACAACATTATCATGCAGAATTTTTTTCTCAGTTGATTGAGGCAGCTGATTAACATTGAATAAAACCATTCCCTGATTTGAAAGGTTACGCTGCTCACGGTTTTATCTCCTTCTGCAGTTGGCCAGGCCATTGCTCCCCCCACAATTAGATGTGGTTTTGCTTTCTCCTTCGTGCTGTCGCCTCACTGCAGATGCAGCCTGACAAGGAGCAGGTCCAGGGTGCTCTCAGAGTCCTTGTTTCTGCTTTACATCTTGGAAAACGAAACCAAAAAAAAAAGCTGTCCCTGTAAAGCCCTCAGGCCTGACAGGCAAGCTGAGTAGGAAATTTGCTACTTCCCAGCAGTGGTGCTGTCTGGTGATGGATGAGGAATGCTGCCTGTCAGCTCTCCTCTGCAGCTAATTTCTTAAAAATCATCCCTGTGCTGAAAAGAGAAGGTAATTTTTTATTACAAAATGGGAAAGAAAAGCCTGTGTTGTCTGGAAAATGTATTGTCACTCCTGCTTTGGTTCTGTTTCACCTGGAAAAAAAATAAACGCAACCCAATTCTCAAAGTGGGGAAGAAGCTGAGCAAGAATGAAATCTGCCCTGTGTTGGTAAAATCATCACTTTTCTTCCCTTTGTGTGCTTTACTGAAGCACTTCAAAACTGGAGTTCTTCTGGAAGCACAAAAAGGTTTCACTGACAAGTGTAATAAAGCAATTTTCAGTAGACAACTCTTCATTTATTTCTGTTTAGAACGAGAACAGAAGAACATAATCTGACCCTTTTTTCAGCCACTTCCATACCCTTGAGGTATTTTTGGGTAAGTTTTGTATCCACATTCATTTAAAAATTAATTTTGATCTCAGTATTTGCCATCTGAACAATTATGGGGAAGCTAAAAGTGGAGATGAGCTTCCAAGTATCCATCTCTTCTTGGCAGACATCAGTGGAACATCCCTGGGCTCTGTGGGCAGCCCACTGCTGGAATGGCCCAGAGCCAGGGCCAAAAAGCAAGTCATGGGATCACAGAATCGTGGGAAGTCTTGGGCTGGAGGGGACCTTAAGGATCCTTTCATTCCAACCCTCCTGGCCAAGTGGCTCAGGGCTCCATCCAGCCTGGCCCGATCTCATGGAGCCACGTGGGACAAGATGTTGGTCCCAGATTTGGGGTGTCTCTGCCTTCTCCACAAAACGCAGCACATTTTTCAACCAGAAAATTCAGCCCACAGCAGTTTCACCTGCCAAGGTAGATTTCGAAGTGGTTGTGAAACCTCCGGCAAAGGTAGGAAAAACAACATGTGTAAGATAATGGGAATAGGTTAGTGAAGTCCAGGAAATGGAACACCAGAAACATTTCTTCTGCATGAGAAATAAAAGGCAAACAGAAAACGGTGCATTTTGACCTTAGGAAACCCCTGCATAAATCGCTAAGATGGAGAAGTTCCTCACGATATTGATAGTTTTCTTAATCAAAGGGATTATTTATGGAGTGGTTTAGAATGATTAGGTGAGGGTAAGGAGGACACAGAGGCTGCAGAGAATTTTGCTTTTACACCCTTATGCAGATGCTTCTCTTTTATCTCTGTTTGCTGCTGGCAGGTGAGTGGGGCCGTGCTGGGCTCGGCTGAGGCTCCTCATGGAACATTTTCCACACCAAAGCGTGCCCTCAGCTCATTCTTCTTGTCACTNGAAGACTGAAACTCGTTTTTCACACCCGCCTCTTCACTTCATCCCATCGTTTCTGCTCCCTCCGCATGTTACTTCTTCTCCCAGCACTGAAAACAAGCTGGGGGAGACAGACACCCCTCCTTTCCTCTCCATCCTCCCTGGCGTGTGCATTATTTTTGGACCTCACTGGAGAGCCTTGAACACACTCAGGCTGCCTCCTCGCCCTCTGTGACTGATGAGCTCCCATCACATGTGCAGCCTCTGTTTTCATTACCAAAGTGTGGCCTTTTACACTGTCACATCTGGAGTGATTTTGTGTCCTGACTGTGCTTTTCATGATTACTCTCTTGCCTTGTGAAAAGCTCCATCAGCACCTTGATTTTCTTTCTGTTTTTTTTTTTCCCAAACCAGCTCAAAACCTCAGCGCTTCACTGGGTTTTGGTTAGCCATGATCTCCATTTTGAGATGGTGCTCAGATAGAAGCTTTGAGCTGCTTTCAGACTCAGAAGTCTACACGTTTAACTAGTGGAATATAAAATGCCTCAATTGAAGTCAAAAGAAAACACCAAAATGCAGACAGAGTTTTTTAAAACTGGATTCAGAAGCACCTTTTAGCAGTCAATTCAGTGCTCCCTATCCTCCCTGATTTCAGCTGCTGGAGGAAGATTGCTTCTAATTAGAATCTGACTGCAGACCTGAACACCTTAATTTTAACCTGTTCCCAGTGCAGGTGGTGCAGACTGTGGAGTTTGGAGCAGTCTGCACTCAGCTGAGTCCACACCAGCTGGCCCAGGAGGGTGATAAATCCAACCACACTGATGTTGCAGAAAAGATCCAGAGTGGGGAGCGGAGATGCTGCATTTTAAGAAAACACTGAGATCTCTGGGATTGTGATGCATTTCTCACTGGGCTGTGAGATCCTGGTTAGGTCTTGATATCCTCATGGAGTCCTTTCCCAGCACTCCTCTGACACAGGGCAGAAGGACCTGAGGTAGTGAATAAAACACAGCAAAGTCATTTTAACGAGCAGATTATTACTGGAAAATGGGATTTCAGAGGGACAGGTATTTGTTGTGAATTCAGGTCTGGTGTAGACAACACCTTCTGCAAAGGATGAAAATGGAAATATCCTTTACAGGTTAAAATAATTCCAGTTTTAATCTTTAAGAAAGAAATCTAACAGGAAAGAAAGATAAAACAGAGTTAAAACAAAGCAGAACATGTTTTTGCTCTGATTTTTGCCATTTAACAGCCCCCATCTTTCAGAGCAGGGCAAGGAACGGTTGACATTTCTCATTTATGAGGCGACTGATGTAGGTGTGCCTACAGATTTTTGCATTTACTGCTGGCAGTCCCACTACAGAAATTCTGTAATCCACTTCAAGCACATAATTATTCTGGGGAGCCAGCTGAGCTGGAAATAGAAAAGCCCATGGTATGGAGGACCTGCTGTGCTGACATTACACGCCCAGCACGGTGGAGGCACAGCACTGTGGCCAGCACAGAGAGCCTGTGGCCACGTCTGCCTCAGCAAAGGAGCAGCACAGCTGCTGCTCAGACACGAAAAGGATTTCAAGGCTGCCTTACACAGTGTCAGCTTATAAATTCTGTGTTTATTCACCCCTGCTTGTAAAGTCTGTGCTGGTTGTACAGGTTGTGCTGGGAAATGAACGAGCCCTGGCAAGGAAAGCCTGGATCGTGGGATGTGACAGTGTCAAATTAAGCTATCAGTAGTCATTTTACTCTTGGTAGACTTCCTGCTTTTCTCTGATCACTGGGAATGACTTTGGGAGGTGAGTTTTAAAAACATTTTTCTCTGAAAACTTTTAATACAGTCAAAAAAACCCTCACCAAACCACCGGTGAAAATATTTTTTTTAAATGCCTTTTTTCCCCTAAGCATTTCCTTGTATTACTGCTCTTAAACAGCTCCTTTCGTATTTTATATCTATTTAAAAATGCGTGTTTTATGCATAGGCAAAGATCCAGTGTTTACTTATGGAAGAAACTAGATCATAAAATCTGGATTGTAAATCCTACTAGTCCCTCCTGGTATTAAAGGGATTCCCTTGCAGGTGAGATGAGGTTTCCCTGTGGCATAATGCCCTGCCCTGACAGATTTTCTCCAGCATCCAGAGCCTCTTTCACTCCCAGCTCAGCTGCGTCACCTCACAGAATCCCTGTGTAAAACCGGGCACACAAGTGGCAAAGAAGATGAATGTGAGTTGGGACAGGAGCAGGAATAGCAGCTTGATTTATGGGAGAAGTCACAAAAAGCTTCCTTTTGAGCATAACAAAATTATTTTTGCAAGGGAAGCCAGCTCCTCACTCTGGGCATATCCGAGCAGGGTCAAAGCAGGACGAAAGCAAGGGACCTGAGCACCAAGGCATAAGGACAGGTCGGAAACGCCCCACCTGAAGGGCTGCAAAGCTTCTGATGTTTTAATCCAGCCTTTCCAGGAGGGACCGTGAGCTGTGCAGGCAAAGGGGGAGCCTGGCACACAGACAGCTGGTGCTGGAGCCTGCTGCTTCTGCAGTGGGACTGGGCAGCTCCCTCCTGACAGAACCCACTCTGCCGAGGGGCACCTGGAGCCAGGAGTTGGAGCGTTAGTCAGGATTTTTTCGTTTGTAAGCCGTGGCTCCAGAGAGCTGAAGTTTTAGAAGTGCTGGTGATAAACATGTTGAACCTTCCAGCTGCAGATTTTTGTTAGACAAGAGGGAAGAGAAAGGGATCAGAGGGATCTTAATCAAGGGAACTCTGCAGTGAAAGATGCTGTCATATCCCATTTACTGTTACATGCCTGCTCCTGTTAATGTGTTTTATTGCCTTCACTGATCAAAGTTGCCCTGAAAGGGGCTGGAGCAGACAAACCCTCAGCCAGACCTCATCTCTATGGTACTGTGACAGCCACGCTTGTGTGGCAGAGTCAGGTCTGCACAAAAGAACCTTTTATCAATGCATTTTTGGGAAATTCTAGTTTTCTTTCCCACATTGCTTCAGCGAGAAAGAAAACTGAGTGTGTCCGGAGAAGGAGCGAATGGAGCAGCAATATTCAGGGGGTCGGCTCCCAGCCAGTTGTGTGGAACTGTTGTGGGCTATTCTGAAAGTGAAAAATCCCAGCCAACCATATCACATTTCAGTGATCCCTGCTAGGCTACAGAGAAGCCTGTTCCAGCCTAGTGGAGTCACCCTCTTTTACTCAGATCCTCTCTACCACATCGTACATGAGCTTAAACTCCAGGTCTTGGCAAATAAAGTGCCTTATTGTTCGTGGGTATGGACATCTGCCAGTAAACTTCAGACTCACAGACCTGTCCTAATATCTGAGTCTTCTTCAGTGAATAAAAGCTCTTCTTCTGGAGGGAGAGGGCTCTTTTGTCAGGTTAATTAAATCCAGCAGTGCTGCCGAGGTTGCAGCTGTTAGAAATTACAAAAGAAGCAGACTTGTGTAAGCCTGGGGATCAGTGGAGTATTTTATGGCTTAGACAAAGATTTGTAAGCAAGGAAAGAAAGAAAAAATTCAAAGCAGGGGGTCAAAATGTCTAAATCAAAGAACTTTTTCTGGCTGAATCTTTCTGTCTTCTTGGATGTCAACCTGATGGATGTTCTTCTCCCCAGCAAAGTTGTACCAAATATAATGGAATAACTTACACTACTGAAGAGAAGGCTGAGAAAACTTAATAAAAAACCACTTGAAAATTCACAGTCTCTTTGATGAGATGATGCTTAATATGTTCAATAATGCTAATGTTAAGTAGAAAAATCCTTTGCTGTCCTGAGGCCAAAGTTGCTTTAATAAAGGAGAGAGAAGAGGCAAAAGATGTTGAGCCATGTCTCTCCTACCAGTCTATCTAATTAACACTGAATAAAAACTAAAATGTTATGTAATCATCTCCAGTAAGTGATATGGAAATGAGTGTGCTTCAGCTAGAGAAAATTCATTGGCATACTTTAATATATTCATGCTAATGCTCAAGTGGCTCCACGTTTTCAAGCATCTTTCTTTCCTCTCTTTTTCTATTCATATTGACAAAACCCTATTCCTGAACATCAGGTCTGGGTTGACCATTAAAATACCTCTAATCCTAATATATGTCACCCTGTGTTAGTGTTCAGTACCTTTTAAACAAATTCTCTTACTTTTACTGAGCTTTTTCCTTCGGTAAATATATTAGTTATTTGGTATTTAAAAGGTCATCTTGAGCAGTGTTTTAAAAATCTGTCTTCATTGGTTTCAACCCAAAATCTCAGATTACAGGTGTTCTAAATTTTGAGTTGCAGCTAAACATTCCTGTCATAAATAATATTTATACACTTTTGTGAGGCATGGAGATCAACTCCTTCAAAACGCTTCTTAGACTTCGGGCATACATGAAGAAGTGTCAATATTTTATTTACAATTAGTTAGATTTGTACTTAATTTTCCTGCTCTCTGAGAAACAATTGAATTTAATTCACAAAGTTTCATTGATTGCACAAACACTCAGAAGTAACCCACAACGAGTTATTGTTTAGGGTTGTGGAGCTGAAGCTGGACCTCCCTCAGATTATCCAGTGCCTGTTTCTACATCCTAACTGCCAAATCCTGTTAAATGTTGTCACTTCAATGTTTTTGGGCCATTTTGGAGGTAGTGTGGTGTGACTGCCTTTTAGCTTTCTTCAGAGACCGTGAGTTTATTAACCTGAGATGAATTCCTAATGTCCATATTCACCCATGCTTTAATGTCCATGTCCACAGACAAGGAATTTGCAAGGCTGCTCAGTTTTGATGTGAATTGCAAATTCTCAGAAGCGCTTGGAGGAAGAAAACTTTTCCAGATAATATTTGTGTTATCTCTTTTCTCCAGGTGTCTGGTTTTTAATGTTTGCAGAAGAAACACGAATACCATTCTGTAGGAAAAGTCTTAATGTCTATATTTGTTATCAATGGCTTTTATGTCTACTTATTCCTCGAGCCTTTAGGGGCGATGTTGCAAGGGGAAGCACTGGAAACCCCACAGAACGACAGAATGATGAAAGTGAGATGAGTATGGGGCTGCCTTCATGGTTTTTATCACGGAATTTCACAGCAAAAGGCAAAGAGGGAGGCAACAGAGAGAGAGAGATGTCAAGCATGAAAAATCCAAGCTCCTTTCGAGCTGAATGTAGGAAAATAATAGAAAAGATAAGTGAAACCTTTAAAAATCATAGGCATAGCAACGTGTTCTTCAAATCGGAATGATTTAATCAGAGTTCTGTGGAAATTCCTACAAGACTCCCAGGCAGAAACTTTTCACAGCTATGAAAGGTTCGGGTGTGGAAGTGTTTCACTGTCCTGCCTTACCAGCCTTTTCTCCCTTCAGAACCACGGGGAAGTGGACTGTGAAATCTCAGGTCCCTATAGGGCAAAAAGAGATGTGTAATACAAACAGGTATTTGAAATCCAGATTGCTGGGAATCACTTGCATCCTCGGCCATGGCATCGACAGCCCTGTAATGCATTTTCAGCATAAATACAGTAGGTCCAGGGCAGAAATTAACCCAGGGTAGGTCTTTCAGAAAAATCAGCAATAAATGCCCAGCTAAAAGGTCAAGAAAAGCTCTTGGCACTGCAGAGTTTCAGCAACGCCTTTGACCAAACTGAGCTCCTTCAGCTGGGTACGTGTGTTGCCAGCAGGCTCCTGGAAAAGTTTCGAGTGACTTTAGCTTCTTCATCAAGAACTCAGTGCTCAGACCTTTTATAAGATCAACCCCTGAAAGACCATTAAATTAACTTTCTGCCTGGATGCAAGGATCACACACTACGGGAAATGTTTGCTGCAATTTCTTTTTGTGGCATAAAAATGGATGAATTTTCAAAAGCCGTTATCTTCATCAAAGCCAACCTGTTCTCATTACACGTACTCCAAGAAGAGTTGATGTTCATTTGTTTTTGGTGCCATCTGCTTTTACTGCTACAACAGACATTTGTGGGAAATTGAATATGGTAATGCTCTTTTTTCACCTTTTGTGTAACAAAAGCGTACTTTGAAATTCCTCTGTCTGAAAAGCAGACCCAAATAAAGGAGAAAACAAACATACAAGACAAAGTTATTTAGCTTTCACTACTAGCCAGCTACTCGAAGCAGCTTGAACTAGTTTTGCATTTTATTTCCCAAATATCTTGCAGCAGTCAAAATCTATGAAAAATGTGAAATTAGCCATTTTATTACTTTTAGAGGCTCTACTGTAAGTGTCCACTATCACCTCACCTCTTTCAACAGATGGGGATCAAATGGCCTTTATGAGAATGCAGTTTAAGGGTGAAACTTTTCTTGACTGCTTCCACCTGAATACAAATGCAACCTGTTTGAGCTGAACGTCAAAGATTTTACTGTAAAATGGGGAATCTGTACTAAATGGGGAATCTGTATTTTCCTTTTACTTAGAGGTTTCATAATGGAGTGTATTCAGTAGAGCTCGACTGTACCAACTTCCTGTAGTCAAGGTCATCAGAAGGATCATTTAACCCTTAAATATTCTCATTTTCCTATTCTGAGTAGATTTTGTGCTGTGTACTCAAATGACAGCGAGCTCTTTTGAATTCTCATGGCTGGGCTCTTTTCCATGGTTTTTATCATCATTCCCATTCTTGTGCCAACAAGAAAACTGAACAAGGGCAAAATGTCATTGGCTTAATATACTGTAGAGTCAAAAGTTATGATCAGTAATAAAAAGGAAGGAAGGCAGACTGTTTATTCTGGAAACAGGACCTGTGCTTTAATGGGAAAGGTGAATAATGCAAACTAAATACTATCTATGAAAGCCTAAACAGGACTGTCTCTCTGTCTGTGACAGGGCAAAATGATTATGTCTGAAAATTAACTTTGCTTTAAGATAGGACTCAGCTGGGAGACACTATTTTGAGCTAAAACACAGATTAGTTGAGCAATTCCATAACCTTCCAAAATATTATCCTTCTGTGAATTTTATCTGATAGTAAACATTTAAATGCACATAGCTCAAAACCTCTGATGACTACAGAATGAAATTAACATGAAACATTAAATATTTTTAAATGCCATATTTTCCCCTCTTTATAACAGAATCATACAATCATTATTTGAAAAGATGAAATTATGTATATTCATGCCAAATATCAGGTCCTTTCTTTGCTCCAAGAGCCATTAAAGTTCAGTGTGTAACAGTAACTTTCCTACGTTAATGAATTCCTTTGAGGAGTGTACTTTTATCTCTCATAATAAAAGCAGCCATCTAAATCTTTGGCTTTGGGGTTTGTTTTTTTTAATCATCACAGCAATATCAAATCATGGCTTTGTCTATCCCACTGTGTGTCCATTGTTATGTATTTGTATAATAAGAAGCTCTCCTCATGCCAATTCTTTTACTGAGCCTATAATAATTTATCAGGGTGCCCATGTTCTTTTGATGTTGGGCTTTATAAACACAAAAACAAGTGATTAAATATTCTGGAGTCATTCAAAGTAGAATATCTGCCACTGAAATAAGAAATGTAAGGCCATAAATCTGGAGTCTTTCAGCTGAATTACAATCCTTAATAAAATGCCAACGTGCATCCCTCTGCCTCAGGATACAGAGGTTCCCAATGGTCCTCCCTTCAGCCACTGACATTTTTCATGAAATTCAGAGCTAATTATTACCAGTCACAAGCTTGTGTCCAGGTTCTAGGCTGCCTCGCAGAGAGGAGAAGCTGAGCAGGCAGCTAAAGAACATCTCATGTTAATAGGAACGAGGTTGATGCACTGTGCTAAACCCTGGGACTCCCAGTCATGGATCAAGACACATTTGCACCAAGTAATCTCAAAAGCCAACAAGTTGGATGAGTTCCACAGCTGCAAAACACACATGGAACTTTCTCTGCTTGCTTTGTCTAAGCTGCTGTCACTCTGTTTTTACATATTTGGATAAATAGATGTTGCCTTCGTGCAGCAAAAAACCAACTGGCAAGGTAACAAGGTAGATATTCTGAAAGTCAGACTCTATTTGCTTCAAGCAGCTCTTGAGCTCAGTGCACAAATTGATCTGTAACACTGTATGAGGAAAGTAGAATAGATGAAGTATGTCAAATATGGGATTAAAATCCCTGAATCACGCCACCTCCTCCAGGAAATTTCCTATTTCCTTTACTCTCCCCATTGACATGTTTCCTTCCCTCTGTTTTGTCTATTTGAGAAAACCAGTTCAGCCTGGGCAGTTCTGCAGCAACTGATAACGTCACAACTTTATAATTAATGGAATGTCCTGGACGTTGCTTCAGCATCACCAAGAGTGGGGAAGAAAGACAATGACAATACATCACCCCCTCCCCAGAGGAACACAGCCCAGCACGACCTTCTGCTGATGGCTCCCGTTCCGTGGGCATGTTTGTGTTCCCGTGTTTGTGAACGGCCACCTTGAACAGCTCTGGGATGCTGGAGTTGGTCTTGGTGCCACGAAAGCCCAGCAGGAGCTGCCGGAGCTGTGCTGGACACGCCGGGGAGCGCTCGGAGATTCCGGGCACGCCGGAGCTGATGTGGTTTGTGCAGTGTACAAACAGCACTGTTAATTAGGGCTTGGCGAGGCACCGGGGCTGCAGCAAGCCAAGGGAGGCTTTTGGCTCACACTGCTGATTTGAATTTGGCATTGCAGGATATTCACCAGCTCTCTCTGCTGAAGTTCACAAGGAGGGTTTGGTGATTTTTTAATTTCTTGTTTTCTCTGCCCTCTCTCATACGTCACATTTTCCTTTTGTCTCCGTGTTAATTTAACTGCTACCAGGTTCCTGCCTCAGGAGGGTTTTTAATCTCCAAAGTGATGCATAATTTGCGAGACTTTGCAAAAAACCACAATATTTTTAATAACTTCTGTGGAATGCAGAGGGAAATGCTTCTATAATTTTGCTTACTGTATAATAAAACGTTAGAATGAAAATTCCTTGGCATAAATATGTAAGAATCTAGTGAGGAATCCACCAGTTAGACTGACTGTCTATAACATGCATTGGTAGTTTTGCTTTCAGGCTAGGTTTTTTAATTCAAGGGTGAGTGGCACCTGAGGAAATCAGGATTCAAATTATAAATAAATGCAGTCTGATTTCCTAGGGAAAAAAAAAAATACCAGGGAGGTTTTGGGCTCAGACCATACAGGCATTCATTTACCAACTGTTTGCTGTTCAGCTCCACTGCCATCTCTCTGCATCGATTCTCTTTCAAAATAACATCCCCCTCGCCATTGACAAGTCAATCCCAAACAGCAAATTCTCCTTTCCAAGTGTTCAGTCTGTGTTGCTCTTGGGCTTCAGAAATGCCTGGTCTGGTTTAATATGAGGAACTCAGGGTTTCTCCCTGACAGAGCTCTCTGATGTGCTGATTACCTGGGATGTTTTCTCAATCAGCAAGAGAAAAATTAACTCCCCATTTTGACAAACGTGATGAAATAAATGTGGGCTGGAATTCAATGAGTTAGCTCTCAGCTTTCCCATTTCAAGGTCAATTATGAAAATAGCGTTTTTCCTGTGCTGCCACCAGCAGTGTAAATCCTTCCAAATTTTTTAGGGTAGTTTTTATTCACTTTCATGTCCAAACAAAATCGAAGAAAAAGCAAAAAAAGACATTTTATGTCAGGTGGGAAGTTTTTAAATACTTCTGTTTTTTTTCTTGATCATTTTTCCTCCTGAGTTTTTCCCATAGATGTGGCTCCAGTGCAGGAAACCTCCAAAGCATGGCTCTGCTGGATCTGAGCTCGATGCAATAGCTGCCCTGAATTTTGAGATAAACATCTAACTTCAGCATGTGCTGAAAAAACCAGATGTGGAACTGTTTCATTTTCTCGACCTACAGCTCCTGTTTGAAATCTCCAGGTTTATCTCAGGGTAGAGCCACCTCTGAGCCACCAATGCCTGAAACACCTGTGGGTTGCTGAATAATTCACTCCCACCGCAGCACACCCGGTTTTAGGACATAGATTTCACAAACCCAATTTCTCACTGCTTGTCTCCTCCAAATGGAAATAACTCATTGTCTCTGCCAGTGAAAGAGGCTTCTGGTGGCAGTCTGGGGCTGTGTGAAGCAGCAAACCTGCAGACATTGTGTCTGTGAAGCCAAATCTCACCTCGGGGATGCTGGAGCAATGTGGTTTCCACAGGAGCACCTGCCAAAGGTTTACGGCTGCAGGAATCCAGACAGGACAGCCCTGACTGTATTCCCCAGGCACCTGCATTTCTTTCAAAGGGAACGGAGATTCAGTGCCCTCAAACTCCGAAAGATCAGAAGGGGTTGCACTCAGTGCAATCAGTGTTAATTTGTCACTGCTCTAAGAGTAAAGGCAGTGGATGAGAAGTTGTTTAATTCCCTGCCTCCTGCAAGTCAGAGGAAAGTGCTGCACAGAGTTTTCTTGAATATGACACAAGAGCTTAGCAGAATCATTTAACTCAAAGGAAACATAACGGAACAACTTTGGAGGTACCTGCAGCAAAAGCAGGAACAAATAGATGTGAAATAATTGCTGGCATGATTTAAGATCTGCTGGTGAGCTGGCTGATGGAGACCAGTCTGAACAAGTGGGAACCAGAGAACTTCATCAGGAGAAAAACCTGAATATTCTGGAAGCGTTCTGAGAACCAGTAACCAAACAAGCATTAACAACAGAAGTGTGCTGGCAGCAGGAGACTTTCCTCTCAGACAGGCTACAAAAGAGATGAGAAACAAATAAATATGATGGCAACACAATCCTTTCAAAAGACTTTTCCTCCACTTAATCTTTTTCTAACTGGATATAAAAATATCTGTTTATGATGGAAGTGAGAGAAGGCTCTTTTAGCCTAGAACCACAGCTTGCAGCAATATTTGATAGAGCAGGGGAATTGCACGGAAAGCTGAGAAAGCTGCTGCAAACTATTCTGGCAGGGAATTGGGGAAGTGGATATTTCAAAATATATATTCCTTCTGCTGGGCTGTGAGGGAATCACAGGCCCTTAATGAGCTGGAAGGACTTCATAAATATGTGCTAAGTACCCCGGGTATTTAAAGATCTGGCAGAGCTGATGAAATGAAATGTCACAGAGAGCTGTGTGCCCTTCCTCTGCAGCCCTGGAGGCTTTCTGCACACAGAGGTGTGGATTGGAGCTCTCCGTGAGGGGGGGGCAGCGTGCCCAGAGATAAAAACCACATCCAGGAAAATTCAACACTGGCAGAGGCAGACAGAAGAAAATTGAATCATGGCAGTGGGTGAGGGGGGATATTTGTTAAACATGAAAGTCTTCCGGAGATGCTGCCTGTGCCCTGCAGGAGTAACCATACACTGGTTAAGCACATGATACATACATAGGACAACTGGACAGTGATTTCTTTGGTTTTTTAAAGGAGATGAAAATTTTACTGCGTTCAGTGGAAGGCCTTCCAGGAAATCAGCCTCAAGATTAATTCCAGTTGATCCCAGACTTGGTTCTTTCTAGAGGGGTGTGCTGACCCTCACATTTCCATCAGTAAACACCTACCAGTCACAGTGTGTCACTAAATAGTCACAGCGTTTTTGTAAGACCACTACACCTCTACACGACCCTGGATTACAAAGATTTACTGAATTAAATCTAGTGTCAGTATCATGTGTACACCTCGTGACCCAGACACATCTAAAGCACTGTGGCTTTGCCAGAATTTGTAAAACTGTTTCTTGTTCTCTTGACACATCCGCAACAAGTGTGAGCATCCCCTGAGCAGAATTCCAGCCACAAACCCAGTGCAGGCCACAGGTGGGACCCAAACCCCTGAGCAGAGGCACACAGGCAATGGGGAGAGCAGGGAATGGCTGCTCCAAAAATTGGGCAGCTGAAATCAGTGGGAATCCACCTATGCCAAAGAGCACCTGGAGCAGGGTTAGAAAGAGCTCTAGAAAGCCATGGCTTACACAGGAAAAGTTCTTAGCTGTATGTATTTGTCTGTTTTATGGTTTGTTCGGGAGTTTTTGTCGGTGGTGGTGGGGTTTTTTGTGCATATGTTTTATTTCCTTTAATTAGAACATATTAGGGTTGGGTTACTTTTACTTTATTTTTAATTATGTTCTTTTGAATAGCCTTAGCAGTGCTGCTTATTTTGAAACCAGCACAGTAGCTCACCCTCCTGCTTCCTTGGAGGCTGTGTCTAACAATACAACTTCGAAGCAGCAGTAGAAAAAAGGTAAGTTCATTTTCATTCCATATATACATGATCTGAAAGCAATAGGGATGGGATTTGTCTTTCTACTGAGCTCTGCATGTGTTAAAAAAGTAACTTTTCTTTCCTATATTAAGAAAAATAAATCTCAGTGGTTTTAACACTGTATATGTTGATGCCAGCTTAAGAACACTGCCTTTCTGCAACCCCTTTTATAGAATGTTGTGAATTTTCTGGGGGCAAGAAAAGTTCTGTCGGGGAAGAGGGAATTAAATTTTATAAGCTTGTTATTAATTTTTAAATGTTATACTTGTGAGTTGTGTAAGAACTGAACAGGAAAAAAAGAAATATTTTCTTTCTTTTTTTCTTTATCTAAATTTTATTGAGTTGAGAAGAAATAAGCTCACTTTGCTTTTCCACAGCAGTTCTATCCCCTATGCCCCCTTTCTCTATTTTTTTCAAATCAAGAGATTCTGCTTTATCCTTAAGTTTTGGGTTGCTCATTGTTAGATCATATCAAGCAACCAATTCAGCAGATCTGAACATGGTGGAGTTTGATGAGATCAGAACCTGTGGGCAAAACCAGGGAGCTTCCACAATGGAGAAAGAAGCTCTTCTAAGAATCCTGAGGAACGGAAAACAATGGCAGATTTAATTTTCTGCTTGGAAAACCAACCCTAGTTAAGCATCTTTTAAAATTATTTTAGTTTATCTGCATATATTTTCCCTTTGAGCAAATTTAATATGTGGTTACAGATGCTTCACATCTCCAGGGTTTCAAAGGTTTGGGTAAATTGAACCTTTTTTGTTTGTGTGTGGATGTTTCAAGTTCCAGAGATTCAGTGTCTGTGTAACTGTTACTGTTTGACAGTAACAGTTTGTTGTGCTTAAAACCTTCGATTTCACTGGGTGTGATGAGGGTGTTGGGCACCTGTGAGCTCGGGTGGGTGACAGATTTGTCTAAGACTTAATAGAACCAGGAAATACTCTGCTTGCTTTGGGGGCGGGGTTTTGTGGGTTTTTTTTTTTTTGTGGGTTTTTTACTCCTGAACCTGTTTCCTGCAAGTCCTTTGCCACTGCACTCGGTGTTGAGCCCAAGGATGTGTATGCTTCTATCAGATATACCCGTATGTTTTTGGATTACACCAGTTAGTGCAATAAAGGTTATTGCTTTTTCCTACAACCTGCAAATTTTAGTATTCTAAGGACATCTGAAGAGGGAAATAATAATAAAAGAAGTTGTCTCCTTCCGTCTTTAACACTCACCTTCAGGTGCTACACCAGGAAATCCAGCCTCCTCTTGCTCTCCTCTTTTTATGAGGCTGTTTGAATAGAAATTAATGTAATTAGCTCCAGATTTCAAAATATCAACATGTGGAAGTGTTTGTGTACCCTCTAAATGAGTGCTGCTGGAAGAACACGGGCATTGGAGGATGCTGAGATAATTTCCACTCACTAAGCAAAGGAAAATGTTCAGGGACTGAAAATAAATGAAAGCCAGATCTGTAAAACTGCCTTAAACTGGAGGGAATAGTAAAGTAAAATAAAACCATTACAATGAAACACAAACAATCCAGCTTCATGGGGGCAGCACTATTTGATTAGCAAACAAGCCAAGCCCTGCTATTGATTATTGGTAGCTCTGAGTGTATTTACCTGGAGTGCAGGTGAAGCCAGGGAGCTGAGACACGGGGCAGGTTCCAAGGATTGCTCTGCACACTTCAGTGGAAACGTGTGGGTTTATAGCTGCTCTAGGGTTGGATATGAAGAGTAATTCTGTGGCTAAGCAGTACCATGGCAGAGATCCCAACCTCCTGCAGAGTCCCTGAGCCATCAGCCAGCTCAGCCTGGTCAGAAAGGGGCTCATTAATTGTTTCAATTTGCTTTGCATTTCCTTCCTTTTGTTTCCCCACCCTTTCTGGACCTTTTTTTTCCCCTAGGATTCTCAAAGCTGACCCCTTGATTTTACATCCTATTGGATGACCCAAGCTCTTCCGTGTGTCTTTGACCTCACGTGAAGCTGTAATTTCAGGGGGTGCACAGAAATTACCCCATCTGTATGGAGCACGCAGCATCTTGGGCACCAAAATCCTGAATCCTGGCTGTGACAGCCAGGAATAATTATAGTAGAATGTGTAATAATAGCTATTACATACTTGTTTTGGTTCTAATCAAAATATTAGCATAGACAGCAGATTAAATGCAAAAATGGAGAAATAGTGGGCTGAGAGAAGAGTTGGCTTCCATCACTGGACTTAATGGTTAACACATTGTATTAGAAGCAAAATAAAGTTAAATCAGTCTAAAATTATGAGTGTTACACGTGATTTGGCATAAGAATTCCTCTGGTGTGAGGCCAAATATCAGTTAGAGGAGCAAATAATAACTTCTGTTGTTATGGTCTGGCCAGAGCCACCAGCAGGGGAGAGCTGGGCAGCTCCATACCTGGAAGGCAGCAGAGGATGGCTGGATTGGCCATTGCTTGGAAGTTAAAAAATAAACCCACAACTGAGGTACAAAGAGGATTTCATTCTATTTTCACTTTCATTCTATTATTCCCTTTTGGAAGGGTGAAACTTGCCAAACTGACACCCTGGGTCTTAAAAAAAAAAAAAAAGAAAATTAAAAGTAACTTTTCAGAAGGTAGTTTACAAATGTAAAACTAACACTGACTGTCGCCCCACGGTCTTTATTGTGAGTTACAGAGCTATTTAAGCAACGGAAGCATGTGAAATCTTTGTAGGCCAAGTAAAATTCAAATAAAATACTGGGATGAAAGATGGAAAATGGTGCTCTATGCCTTCGTGTACCTGCTTCCCTTGGACTACTTTTGAACTGCCTACTCATTCAGCAGGCATTCTCACCAGTTTCCTTCTGGTGCTGATTTCCAGTATTGTCCTACCAGATCTCAGTGGGAAGTTCCTGTTTTTCTGACTGTTATCTAATAACCCTACTGTAATGGCTGAAAAGTGCAGGTAATGTGATGGCTTTGTTATGTTATTTCTAAGCATAATAAACTGAAACCCTATGAAAACCTAAGCTGCACTTTGCTGTTTTCATAAACACTGGCCTGTGTTGCTCCTTCTTAATACAACCAAAAAATAAGAGCAAACCAAAGTGGTTTATGTTTTGTGTTAAGGGGAGAAATCTGATTTAGGGCAGAGTGTCTCAGTGTCCTGTGGGAAGGATGAGAGAATTTGCTGGAAAAAATCCGCAGCCAAACTGAAGAGTCACAGAAATGGGATGCTACAGCTCAGTGTCTGTCTGAAGTACATGGGAGAAAGAACGAACGACCAGGATGTTTGTTTACTTATGCAGAGAAGAGAATAAGTACATTGACTGCATGATAATTTTACATTTTTAGAATGAATAAACAGAAAAGCTTTACTGTTACGTTCCTTTGGCAGCACTTGTCACTAGATCAGGTTTAAGAGCTGGCTGTGGCTCTGATTCCCACAAATCCTCCAGGAATCCCCTGCACGCAGCAAGTGATGCCATCTCTGCCAGTCTTGCTCCCAAGCTGAGAACCAACAGAATAAGCAGTGGATGATGAAAATGTCTGTATGATTTGCCTGGCTGAATCTGGGAATGCTGTAGCAGGGGTTCCTGCTGGAATAGGAAAATGCAAGAAATTAGAGAGGGGAAAAAAAGGCCAGTTCTTCATGACTTATTTAAACCTTTTCCCCAGTGTTTGTCATGGAAAGTTACTCTGAATGCAGAGTGGAAAACACTGTTCTCCTAGCCATGTTAAACAGATTAAGTTTTATGGTATTAAAATGCAGACCAAACACTTCCAGCCTGTTAAATGAAGCTGTGCTAACACGATTTTTTTTGAGACTGGGGGTTTGTGTACCATCTGCCCTGCATTATCAACAGGCAGTGTTCTACGTGGATCAAGAAAGAGCTGAGTATTAAAGCCTGAGATTTAGCCTGGGTAATCCTATTTAAACTCCTTTTGAAGTTTTATTGTTCAATTCAGAAGCATAAGTTCAGGAAAACTTCAGTAACATCTACACAAAGTAAAGAATCCTAATAAAAGATTCAAGTTTGTTCGTTTACAGCTCTACATCTAATCTTCTTTATTAACAGATAGCTCAGAAAAATAGATTTCTTCAGTGGTTTTCCAGGTTTAATGAGTTTTATTTTTCTTGCTACAAGAGTCTATGGCTGTAGCTGTTGAGTGCTCAACAGACCATCTAAGTCATGGTCTGGTTAGGACAACTGCATTTGAAAATGTTGGCACAAATGGCTGGCTGAAGGGCACAGAAAAAGCTCACAGCAGAGGAGGGAAATGAGCACAGATTTCAAAGTACTTCTTCTCCTGCTTTCAGGACAGAGGAAAAGTGAAAAACATTGACCAAAACCTGGCTGTAAACCAAAAGGATATGAATAGTTTGGATAAAAACATTAATTTTTCTTAAAACCACCTCTCCCTTCCTTATTCTTCTCCATTTTAATGTCAATATTTTTTTTGTTTTCTTTTTCATGCCACAATCTTATCTGCACCTTCCATTCTGCTGTTTCATTCCCATCTCTGTAGTTAACACACTGGACACTTCTATTACCCAAGTTCCCCAATTGCTGCTCTGATCTATTCTTTCACAGCAGCTACTCTCTAAACTCAGAATTAATTTTTTAAATCTCTGCTATCTATCACTAGAGTGTTAAACAGACAAGCTTTAATTCCACCTGCTGCTGCTTTCATCAATTAAATTTCATTTTCAGTGATGAAGAGGAAAGATGCCAAGTTTTATGGTAATTCCCATCAAGCACTAATTTGAACCTGTCAGTGTAGCAGCACATATTGACAAAGATTTACTCCTGGGAACATCTTTGTCTGCTTTTGTGCTTTGAGGACAAGAGATGACAAAAAATAATGAAGTGTACAATGTTGTCAAGAGCAGTCACGGAAGATCATCTGTTAATTGTCTCCTTCTAGTACCTTCTGGAAAGCACTTGATTTTTTTGCCAGACAAACAACCAGTTTGAATTGGCTGCTGGATCCATCAACATCCTGATATCTGTGCAGAGACCCCGTTTAGAAAATTTAATGTGCACATATTAATGCGTTTTAGGACAGGCAGGTGAATGGCAAGTGCAGTGAAGTTCTTAAAAAAAAAAAATCGTTCTCTTCTGGTTTTTGACCTGTTCAACTGGCCAAAAGGTTCCTCGTGTTAACTTTTCTAATAACATTGCCTAAGATAGCCAAGAGCGTGGTAGGAGATTGATAGGCAGGACAGGAGAAGGGAATGTCAGGGCAGCTCTCCTTCACTGCCGCAGTGCTGCTCCCCAGTGCCATGGACATCCTCCCAAAACTCAGCTGTGGGAGTCTCCAGCAGCCAGCAATGTGCACAGCAGCTCTGGAGAGAGGGCTGTAAAACACCTGACTGTCCTGAGAGCTGCAGCAAAGCTTCCCTTTTCAATCAAAACAATTAGCAGGAAGAGAAAAGCCATGAATCACTGCAGCACAGGAGTTTTTCAGCCACCTTAATTACTTTCCATGGGGAAGGCATTAAAAATCCAAACGGTGCTTGTCAGAGGGTTACAAAATGATGCAACAGCCCCAGGCAGCGATTTGTGGGTGGCTATTCAAACGCAGGCTGATATAATGAAATGGGGCTTTGTCTCAGGCCTTTTTCTCCTTGCTGCAGGGAGGTGTGTGCCCCTGGATTCCATCCATGCGCAGCCCCAGCCCCTGTTCTGTGGCAGGCAGGTTGTAATGAAGCACATTTGTACCTGAAAACTGAAGCCCTCGCTTTTAAACAAAGGGAAAGCTCATTGTCATTAACAACAGCTGCATCTGGGAGAAAACGAGCCGTAGAAACGCAGTGACAAATAATATTCTGAAAATCTTCGGGGTGGTCACGAGCACTGTGTATGAAACGCTGCATTTGGCTTGTTCAGTGCTGTTCAGAAAGGAGAAGGCTCTTTGTCAGTGATTCACAGACATCCAGGCAAATGTGACTTCTTCCGAAAAGCACATTTTACTGCATAATGACAAGGGGCAAATAAATGCATTAATTGGCCATTGGAATGGCTTCACTGCCACAGTCAGGTCATTGGAAGGGAAATCTTCCAAATGCAATTAAAATATCAGAGTTAACTCGGAGTGGGTTGATAGCTTCCCAGAGCCAAGGAACTGAGGGACAGCAGTGATGGGAAATGATTAAATTTTACTGTGAACTGGGGAACTGTGATGGTCTGAAGCAGAGCAGGGCCAGGGAGAGCTCAGGCTGGGAAGACCCTGAAGCTGAATCAGAGAAAGACATTTTCCAGAATTCCCATAAAACTCCTGTCATGGCATCCTTCTCGTGGGGCTACCTGGGAGTGAAGGAAAAGCCAGAGGCAACCCTCGTGTCTCCCAATATCTCCATGGGGTGCTGATAGCCAAAATTCAGAGAGGGGATATTTATTAATCTGCTCTGCCTCCCTGGAAGAGGGGGTTGTAGTATAGAGGAAATGCTGCCTCTTATCCAACTTAGATTGTGGAAGTAGTTGGGATTGCAGAACCATGCACTGCTAAAAACACTTTATAGCTGGACTCCTTTTCCACCTCACGTGAGCTGTGAACACTGGGCTGGAGATGAGCTGGAATCTCTGAGGTGCAAAGGAGAATTCTTCTAGAGGAAATGAGCCATCCCAGGAAAATCTGTGATAGCTAGAGAATAAATAAACCAAATCACTAATCATGCATCTTAATGGATTGTCTCCTTTATTTTTATAAACCGATGCCTGCAGGAGATTCAGGAATTCAGGAAAGACTGGGAGCTTTAACCCTGCTGTTAAATTCTCCTGTGACTGCCCCTCTCATGTTTAGATTTTCTTGATAAAGAGTCAGTTAAGTTATATTGCATATGAACAATACTTTAGACAAAATCTTTCAAGTACATGGATTTCTCTTGTGTTTTTCATCTTCTTTTCACAGTTATTTTTCTTTCCAGGTATTTCTTTTTCGTTCTTTATTGAGAATTTNTCTGAATCTGTGCACACCTGATCATAAAACCCCTCAGCAGAGCATGTCTACACCTGCTTGTGTCAATTTTGGCTTCCATCAAACTTCAGCATGTTTAAATTCAAGGTACCCGGAAAATATTCCCGATGTCAAGACTCAGCTGTTTATGATCAGTGATTGTTAATTAAAATACATCTTCCTCCTTGTCTTGGTACCTCTATGGCTCTATACTTCATGTTTAATATCTCTGTACATTTTTGCTCTGTGAACGAACAGAACTGTTTGCATTTTCTTAATTTATTTTCTTGAAGAATAGAAGTGGCTAGCAAAAAAAAAAAATTTAAATAAGCAAATATACTAGCTAAATATACTAAAATTAATGAAATTGCTTTTTAAACCTGAAAGCACATTATTTTCTTATGTCCTTGGCCCTGTGTGTGGTAATCAAAACCAATTGCATGGGACTTTTGCTCTCAATACTTTCTGATTTTGGAATAACACCACTGTTGTAAGTTGTTTCTTATTAGCACCAGTGAAGGCTGAGACTTGTTTTGCTCTTTATTTATTCATTTATTTATTGCTTAATTACAGCAACTCCACACAGTAATTCGAAAATAAAATCATGTATACACTTTATTGCAGGTAGTAAAATGACAGCCAGAGCAAGGGGTGCTGGGAGGCAGGAAAAAAATGCAAGTTTTGCTAACCGGGGGTATCAGAGAGCTGATTTTAAGCTAATAGAAAAGGGCTATGCATGAAAACAGAAATTAAATAGGAGAAATTATGTCTTTGTAAAACTGGAGTCCAGCATCAGGCTCCAGGGAAA
>VYZQ01016915.1:30185-45836 GCA_013400655.1 Mystacornis crossleyi | reverse complement strand
CCATGAATCACTGCAGCACAGGAGTTTTTCAGCCACCTTAATTACTTTCCATGGGGAAGGCATTAAAAATCCAAACGGTGCTTGTCAGAGGGTTACAAAATGATGCAACAGCCCCAGGCAGCGATTTGTGGGTGGCTATTCAAACGCAGGCTGATATAATGAAATGGGGCTTTGTCTCAGGCCTTTTTCTCCTTGCTGCAGGGAGGTGTGTGCCCCTGGATTCCACCCATGCGCAGCCCCAGCCCCTGTTCTGTGGCAGGCAGGTTGTAATGAATCACATTTGTACCTGAAAACTGAAGCCCTCGCTTTTAAACAAAGGGAAAGCTCATTGTCATTAACAACAGCTGCATCTGGGAGAAAACGAGCCGTAGAAACCCAGTGACAAATAATATTCTGAAAATCTTCGGGGTGGTCACGAGCACTGTGTATGAAACGCTGCATTTGGCTTGTTCAGTGCTGTTCAGAAAGGAGAAAGCTCTTTGTCAGTGATTCACAGACATCCAGGCAAATGTGACTTCTTCCGAAAAGCACATTTTACTGCATAATGACAAGGGGCAAATAAATGCATTAATTGGCCATTGGAATGGCTTCACTGCCACAGTCAGGTCATTGGAAGGGAAATCTTCCAAATGCAATTAAAATATCAGAGTTAACTCGGAGTGGGTTGATAGCTTCCCAGAGCCAAGGAACTGAGGGACAGCAGTGATGGGAAATGATTAAATTTTACTGTGAACTGGGGAACTGTGATGGTCTGAAGCAGAGCAGGGCCAGGGAGAGCGCAGGCTGGGAAGACCCTGAAGCTGAATCAGAGAAAGACATTTTCCAGAATTCCCATAAAACTCCTGTCATGGCATCCTTCTCGTGGGGCTACCTGGGAGTGAAGGAAAAGCCAGAGGCAACCCTCGTGTCTCCCAATATCTCCACGGGGTGCTGATAGCCAAAATTCAGAGAGGGGATATTTATTAATCTGCTCTGCCTCCCTGGAAGAGGGGGTTGTAGTATAGAGGAAATGCTGCCTCTTATCCAACTTAGATTGTGGAAGTAGTTGGGATTGCAGAACCATGCACTGCTAAAAACACTTTATAGCTGGACTCCTTTTCCACCTCACGTGAGCTGTGAACACTGGGCTGGAGATGAGCTGGAATCTCTGAGGTGCAAAGGAGAATTCTTCTAGAGGAAATGAGCCATCCCAGGAAAATCTGTGATAGCTAGAGAATAAATAAACCAAATCACTAATCATGCATCTTAATGGATTGTCTCCTTTATTTTTATAAACCGATGCCTGCAGGAGATTCAGGAATTCAGGAAAGACTGGGAGCTTTAACCCTGCTGTTAAATTCTCCTGTGACTGCCCCTCTCATGTTTAGATTTTCTTGATAAAGAGTCAGTTAAGTTATATTGCATATGAACAATACTTTAGACAAAATCTTTCAAGTACATGGATTTCTCTTGTGTTTTTCATCTTCTTTTCACAGTTATTTTTCTTTCCAGGTATTTCTTTTTCGTTCTTTATTGAGAATTTTTGTTTTCAGGCTTCCAGTCTAGAATCCTTCCCTTTTTCTNTTGCTGATCACTGCCATTATGTAGTCGTTGAAAACATCTCCTTGCAGAGGTGTGTGGGTGTCTGAGGGCTGTGCAGGTGGCAAACACCTTCTGACAGGATGCTGTGCAAGCATGAACACAAAATATGGCTCTGCTTTATGGCACTTTTTAGATGCATTGGATGTTGCAGCCATAAAGCAACTCAGGCANATGTATACACTTTATTGCAGGTAGTAAAATGACAGCCAGAGCAAGGGGTGCTGGGAGGCAGGAAAAAAATGCAAGTTTTGCTAACCGGGGGTATCAGAGAGCTGATTTTAAGCTAATAGAAAAGGGCTATGCATGAAAACAGAAATTAAATAGGAGAAATTATGTCTTTGTAAAACTGGAGTCCAGCATCAGGCTCCAGGGAAATGCTTGTATTGAATTTAATTTCAAGGTTTCTCACTTTCCTAGTCTGAAGAGAGTCAAAGTGGTAGATAAGCTCCATCCTTCCATAAAATATAGTGCAACACACTCTGTCCTCCCCATCCAAGATTTTGATATTCTTTCTTCTGCTTGAGCACTTTTGTTGGTTTACTTTCCAATTCTCTTGGTCTAATTTTGCCCTCGGGGCACTTTGGTCTTGTGTACACTTTGTTATTTCACCATTTCTTCACAATCTTTCAAGTACATGGATTTCTCTTGTGTTTTTCATCTTCTTTTCACAGTTATTTTTCTTTCCAGGTATTTCTTTTTCGTTCTTTATTGAGAATTTTTGTTTTCAGGCTTCCAGTCTAGAATCCTTCCCTTTTTCTCTCCGCACTCTAGTCAGGATGTTTTTGTCCATGCAGCTTTTATTTCTCTCACCCTCTTACTTTAGAATGTCCTTTTGTCCTTTTTCTTTTTATTTTTTTTTCCTTCCCATGTGATTAATTTCGTTTTGTCTAATTTATCTCCTTTAAATGCACTTGGGTAACTCTAGTGTTCTTTCATTATGCATCATGGTCATCTTACATGGAAACTGCATTCAATAACTACAAGATTCCTAAAGATTATTTTGAATTCCACCTCCTTTTCCTACCTTCTCTCCTTCTGCTTATGCTTCCCAACAAGGATTGAGTATTTCCTATCTAAATGTTACTTTGGTGTCCTCACAATCTAAAGCTTCACCTCTGTCTCTCTCAGCCTCAAAGCTGAAACCATCAAAGGAGACACCTGTGTGACATCTGATTCAGGCCAGTCGTGAGATTAAGGCTCTAAATTATCCTGGAGGGAGGAAAAAGAGGGAAAAAACAAAGTGTGGAAATTGTGGGCAAAATGACAGTTGTCCTGTGTTTTGTAAATCAGCGAGGATCTGTTGGCCAACAGCCTGGAGCATAATTTTGCAGGTGCAGAGCGTGGGAGAAGAAATCATTCTGCGTGTTGGTCTTAATTATAAAAAGAACAGTGTGTCTTGGACCTGAAAACAGGTTTCCCCTGGTTGCTGTAAAATGAGACTGATAAATAAGGGTGGTTTGGTGAGTAAAAAAGGGAATTAAATGACCCAGATGCACATTTGGTACCCTAAAATCAAAGAAACAGTTTTGGTCTGATCTCCAAGAAGTGATTACATGGTTATTTTGCCTTCCATTCACTGTATTGAAATCTGATAAAAGTTCTGATATTGGTTGACTGATTTTCTTTTTTTTCCCTGAAAATGTCACGATCAGATTCTTCCTTTAGAGTGCTCTACCTGCTTCATAAAAAACAATTTAAGCTGTGCAATAGTTCTGGTGATCAGCTTTTCTTAGTTAACCTGTGTGAATATTTCCATGTGATGAGAAAGAACAAGGTGGAGTGACTTTTCTCTTTATTTTATGTAACTGGGGCATCAACCAGCCTGTCCTTCACTGCGTTACCCGAACTGTGACATGGTTGTGTCTTTACTGATGCGGCCAGACTGTCGTGTTTGACAAACTGCCACAGATATTCCCTGCTCAGCCCAGGGGTGAGCCCAGCTCTAAAATTGTCAGAGGCTGGTGAGACCCCAAGCTTGTGGCTATCTGCCCGACAGTCTCTGTCCTCAAGCCTCTGGACACCTCCTACATTGCTTGCTCAAATTAAGCCACTCCTGTTGTGTGCAGGAGAGCAAATCTGGTAGTTCTCATCACTGTGTAGTTGGTCCCCAACATTCCTGATTTTAGTCAGGATGGAAAAATGCAAAGTTTTTCATCCCACTGGGAGGTTCGGTGCTATATTGAATGTAATGGGATTGAAATGGCACAAAAAGTCAATTTACAAGCAGGTAAACATGAGGAAGATCTATGGTGCCTTTTTTTTATCTCTCTCTTTGTCAGCTTTAGGGAAAATTACTGAAAACATCTTCAAACACAACATTTGGGGATTTAACTCACGGGAATTTTAAAACTGGCTGGTTCCGACAACGAAATGTAGTGGGATATGAAAGTTTTCCACGCTAGTCAGTTCTGTGAAACTCTTATGAACAGCCATTTCTTCTAGTATTATTATTCTATTGCTCTCTAGCAAGTATTTCAGCATATTTGGTACTTAATCTTCTGTGTCAGTGGTGAAAATGTAGCTTCTATATTGCCTTGTGACTATTTTTTAATATTCCTACCCTTATGATGTCGGCTCATCAAGGTTTTTGTCTGAAAGTTAAGACAGCATTTAGATAAGTATTACCACATTCTTAAAAGGAGAGACAATAAAGATACAGTCAGTGCTAATTTCTCCAAGGTCAGGAAGCAAGTGAGCATGTGGGGGGTGGGGAAGCACTTAAAAAATCAAGAAATAAAAAAATCAAAAGAATCCCTACAGGTGAATTCAGACTGTCCTGTTAAAATTACAAATTGGCAGCATCACTAATGCCATTTAGCCTCTCTGAAAAAGGCCACTAATGGTATCACTCACTGAAAGCTGACAGGTACCCTTTGAGCCTGACCTTTTGTTAAACCAATTCTCCCTTAGACTGCAATGCATCAACATTTCTCATTTCAGAGAGGTTGATGTAGAGTAAATAGTCCAGAAAATTAGTAAGAGTGGAAGAATGTCCCCTAGAAAAAGGAAAACTTTCTATAGTGACTGCTCAGTTTTTTACAGGCAGGTCAGCATTATCATTTCAGTTCCAGTGGAACACCTCAGTTTGTTGGGCTGCATGGACAGACATGTAAAGAGCAGTTTCTAGAGAAAGCTGTTTCCTGAACAACACATTTTTCTGTACAAAATAATGTCTGTGGACACTCATAGGCTGAGCTTGAACTAAAAGCAGAATTGCAGCAGAGCTCACTGGTGTGAGCATTGTTAATTGGAGAATGCACTGAGTGCTCACCTGGCTGACAAACAATATCAACGTTCAAAGTGGTTGGAAACAAGATATTTCATTAAGTACTAACACGTAATGGTGTGAATAATTGGCCTGAGAGAGGAAAGAGATCAGTATTGCTACAAGGAATTGTGCTGGTGCTAGCCCTGTAAAACTGCAGAAAATAAAGCCAGGCTTTGAGAAAAAGTCTGACCTAGGAAGGCAAAACTCACAGTCCAGTGCCCTCTGTTACAGATATCTCTGTGAGGTTACATGTTTGAAAACGAGACATTTTGGAGAAGTTGGATCTGTAACAACCTCCGAGTAATTTACTGCCTGAGTGACTTCATGTAATTTATTACAGTCACGGGGATGTTGCTAAGGGCTGGTCAGGATCTTCACAGATTTCACTTCTCCCTATTAAACCCTCGCAAAGAGAGCAGTGAGCATTGATTTTGTTATAGCATCTCATTTTAGGATGATCATCATATCACAAAATGTAATACTGTGCTTATCAGAATCCCATAACCCATAAGTATATTTTTCACAGTCTTTGTCCAGTTTATAATTCTTTTCAGTGTTTTTATAATACTGTTTTGCAGTCCAGGCATGCTCAGAAATATGCATCTGAGGAACACTTACATTCTTTCTGCCAAGCAGATTATCAGTTATTAAATCTTTCCAAATCTCCCTGCTTTACAATGAAATCAGGAGAGTTCAAGTTATGCTTTTATAACTCCATTAAATTGAAGACTGCAATTCTTGTGAAAAAAGATATTAACTGAAACAATTTATCATGGAGTCTGAGAAGTAATCAACGTTTCTGAGAACAGCTATAAATACAGGTTTCTAGACTGTATAAAAAGGAGACTATTTGGAAACATCTAAAAACATGAGGAGTGAAGGGCAAACATCAGGAGGTGCCTCCTCCAACTGCTGCTGCTCCAGGGGCATCTCCTTCTCCAGGCTTTTCTGCACCTCTCCTGTGTGTCTTTTACTTTTGGGACTTCATTTCTTCCACACCTCTGCTCTTGTCTTCATTTTTTTATGGCTCCTGATCAATAACAAGGAGTGTATAACTTTCCTGTAGCTGCATTACACTAGAGGGGCTATTTCAAAAAAACATTGAGGCAGCTCATACTTAGTGTGGCTCGCAGACAAGAAAACCCAGTGTTTGGAGCAACGTGTGATTTCAGCTACTTGGGCTGTTTTCTGTCCTCCTGCTCTGCAGGGCATTTTTGCTTAGCTGAGATGTTATATTTTATTTTATGCTCCATCGCAGTCCAAGTTAACAATACGTATCTTTATTCTATTCTGCCCTTTGCAGTTTCGGCTTTAATTCTGAAAATTTGGCCTATAAGCTTCAAGAGAGATAAAGAAAAGAGCCCCCAACATCAAAGAAGTGGTAGCAGATGAAAGGAAACTAGAGAATGCCTTTAGGGATTAACAAGAAGTCTTGAGGAAAAAGGCCCTGAATACCCAGTCAGTCACAACCAAACCATGGAGAAAAATCTCTGTGAAAAAAGCAGAATTATATGTGGAAGGATGGTTGCAATTATTAAGTTAGAAACTGAATTTCTAATGGTGGTGTGAGAGAGAGAGAAAATACGTAGGAAGAAAAATTGGTGTTTGCCATCATCCTATAGGTGAAAACTGAAACCGTCACATTCAGTGACCCTGTGCTGGAGGATTCATTATTTATAACTCTCTTGAGGCAAAATGTAAAATAGTCCATGTTCCTCATCACTCCAGTGATTTGAAGAAAAGGGAGTGAGATTCCTTTTCTGATACGCTCTGGCTGTGCCTGGGAAAGTTAATGTTTCTGTAAGAGATGTAGCAGAATTGTGTGAGCAAGCGTTTCACTTAAGTGTGGGTAATAACAAATCACACCACAAGTAATAAGGAAATGCTGGCCTGCAATAAATCATCCTTCCAAACAGTGTGCTTAGATAACGAGCATATGAAAATACCAATATGGAGCCTATTACTGTATGGAAATTCTTCCTACTGAACTAAGATTTCCTACAAGTTATGGAAGAGGAATAAATGCCTGCTACCAAATTCTGTGCCATTATTACCTCTTTCTCTGGCACGTAATTAGAGAACTACCTTTAGGAGTGGATGGCTACAACCTGTTGCACTTTGCTGGAAGTGTAGGGTCTAAAAACTTTGCCATGTGGCAGCTGAGAGCATCCTCTGGCTCCCTGAGCACACTGAGGCAACAGAACCCGAGTAAGAGCTAAAACTGGCTTCTATTGCTTGAATACCTGAGTGTCCTAAACCACTTCTTTGCTGTCTTGCTCAACCACCTCAGAATTTTCACGTCTGAATCACTCAGTTACTTTTAAAAATAGAGGTTAATTCATGCAACCAAGGACTCTTTCCCAACAGTGAATGCATTCAAAGGACTTAGGCTACCTAAAAAAGGCAGCTACTGTTTTTAAGTGTTCTTAATCATTTGCTGTGTGCAGTGTGCTGTGAGTCTTGTGAAGGATATCTGAACAATTCACTGCTTTGTGTGCCTCCAGCCACAGAAAGCATTTTGTTTTATTCTATCCAGCTCTAATAATTAACCCTTTTCTACATCCAAGGGAAGCAGCTCTACCTAAGTTAGTAAATGGAGTATTTTATAGAAAATTACCCTGCAACGAGCTGAGCCTGCAGCAAGTCAGACTTGGGTGTGCAAAAAGATTCAGCCTGGGCCAGACTGGTCTGCTAAGTGGGGTGAGGAAATGATGGAAGGGAGGACAGTGACATATTTTGTGCAGTTGGATAAGGAAGGGACAGGTGGGGGGCTGCTGGATTGGGAAAACCAGAAAAACTTTGGCAGAGAACAAGCATGAAGAGCTTGGTAGGTGGGTGATGTGCAGACCCTGAAGATGGGGAGGTTACTCCCCGGCCAGCTGTAGGTGGCAGTTTTATCTCGGTCCTTGCATCTTGCCTCACTGCTTGGGCCTCCTTTATTTCAGAGGGAGTCAGGAAACGCTTCAGCTTTAGCTTCCGGCCCTGCTGGGCAAAGCTGAGGGGTTTGGCAGTGTGGCTTTCTCATGTTTCTGGAGTGCACTCTGATTTTTCCATAATTGTCCATGGCCCCACGATGCCATAAAAGCTTTGTGTCACCCTGGTCTCATCACTCCTGGAATTGCTGACACTCAGCTTCTCCCAGGGCACAGTTCTACTGCAGCTTGTAAAAGTCCAGGCTTAACAGGTGGGGGAAGGTCCCTTGAAGCCTCAGGCTTTCGAAAAATGGATGAGGTTTACAACCAAAAATGTCATCACAGGCAGCTCTTTATCAAAGCACAGTTGACTGAGTGCTGCAAAGGCAACCTGCTGTGGTGTTTCCTTTTGTTGGACATCCTGGGAGGAGAAAACAGCCTTGCAAAAATCAATTTTAGGAATTATTTAAAGGAAATACCAAAGCAATCCAAAGCACACTCTTCATGGGTTATTACATTACAGTAAAAACATTAGTCCTGCACAGATCATTATTTTATCATTAACTTAATGTCATCAGTTAATGAAGACACATCCATGCAGCTCTCAGAAGAGTTTCATTGGGCTGCCCACACCCACAGATAACAGATGCAATTAAAATGCTGCCAAAGTCATCATCCTTGTGACAAAGCTTTGTAAGTGTCTTTTCGGTGGTGGAAAGTAGCTTGCTTTACCCACATGGGTGTTTGTTTACCACTAACCCTAATTTTGCCCACAGCATGAAGATAGAAAACTTCTTATAATAAATGATTCACTGTTCTTGCAATACTACCCCTTTCTCTTTCTGTATTTCAGGAAGACGTGTGTATTGTGCCCCTGATAAGGAGGACATTAAATAGAAAAGGAATAAACATGCAAGCTATGATAGCTCTCTAGTGAAATTATGATGCTAATTTTTAATTATTTTTTTCATTTTGGAACCCCTCGGGATTACAATTTCTTTCAACAGCAGCTGTATCAAAAAAAAAAAAATCTAACCAATTCTGCAAACTGAAGAGTTAGCATCTTTCTGCCAATACTGAACATTTTTATCAAAGAACTAAGTTTGATTCTGTTACACTTTATTATAGGGAGGTAATGATTCATAGTGGAAAAGATACAAATTAATTACTCGCTCCTGGGGACTGTTTCAGTGGATATAAGAGCTCCTTTCATTATTTAAAGAAAGGGTACTCCCAGTGAACTGGTTAACATCCAATCCAGTTGTTAATAGCACAGAGTGACACTGATGCAGCATCCCTGGAAAACTTGGAGCATTACAGCAGCTCCTGCATATCTGATACCATTTCAAGCACCACAAAGAGCCCCGAGGCAGATTTTACAAGGCAATGTCAGCTGTAGCAAATCCCCCCTCCACTTCCCAGCCTTCCCTTCCCCATGAATTTCTGCCTGGCTAGTAGAATAAAATAAAATGCTTAAGCATAAAAAAAAGTTTCAACTCAGTTTGAATTGTTTCAGAAATCAAAATCTGCTGTTTGATTTTCAAAACAGAGTTCTCTTGAATATTCAAACTGAGATGAAATCACAGTGGATACAAACTCAAGACACTGTGAATCACCCATGGGCTTTAGCCAATATTTTGAATTATATTTTCACTTAGTTTTTTTTCTGGTGTTGTCCCTTCTGCAAAGGAATTCATGATTTTGGATTCCTTTTTATGGATGATGCCCTACAAAGAGGCCAGTCTACCTTTTTTAAAAGCATTTGCAAAAGTTTTCAGGAACTGAGTTTCCTGGAGACCACTTAGGACCCGCTGGACATCACGGAATGAGAGCAAAGGTTTTAAATTCATACTCTCTATATGTAAATTACTCTGAGTCACCATCTAAAACCTGAATCCTTAATGATTGTTTAGCGTAAGACTGCCAGTCTGAGTATGTGCTGTCCTTAGCTGGAGACTGAGCAGAAGCCTTCTCCCATCTCTAGTGGTGCTTGCAGCACCAAGCTGACACTGGACAGAGCAGAGCAGCCCCCAAGGTCACTGCCAGACTGTCAGTGCAGCACTTTCAGAAGGAATAGGCTGCGTTTTTTCAAAACTCCAGCCAAGCGATTTAATGAAGAAGCATGTGCTGCTTGGGGATGTACAACTCTTCTTTTTGCGGAGGTTATGAAGCATTTCCAGAGAACTTACAGATTTATTTGCACATTGTTTCCCATCCCATATAGAACAAAATGCTGGGGTTTTGGAGTTGTCAGTTGAGAGAGCTGTTCCTTGAGTTGTTCGCAGGAGAGGAAATGGAGATGGGGATTTCATATGCCCACCGCTGTGTAGAGTGTGCATTATTATTCATGAATAATTCATCAGCATCATCTCTCTGTCTTGTGTTCCCTGTTTGCACAGGCCTTGGGTAAGGGAATGTGAGCTGTCACTGTTCCATGGATGACTGCCTTTCCAGGATCTCCTGCCCTCAGTGAAGGAGACAAATCATTTCCTGAGACTTTAAGCAGCCCATCTCAGAAATAAAAAGAGAGGAGGTTTCTTGACAGTCTTGTTGTAAGTAAATAATTTTTATTCCTAGTGTTCTCCCTAATTTAAGTTGTTGGATTTTATTACTTTGTTGAGATGCTTGCCACATGGCCAGGACTACTGAACCTCCAGACTGGCAGATGTTTCTCCTCATTAACCCAGTTTCCAGCCAAGGAAGGAAGCCAACATTTTTCAGCCTTGTGTATTGAAGACCTATAAATACACAGTGTGTGTACTTAGACAGGACAGTCTGTTTCCTGAAGGCATTAAGCAAATCAGCATCTTCTAATCTGAGGGAAAATGAGGTCTTGTGAACTGGGGAATCAGGTGTGGATTCCAGCACCTAACGCAGACAGCTGCTCTGAGTTGGTAGCGAAGGGTGGGGGGAAAGACAGCAGAGGAACAAGCTCACCCCGGTGCACCCTGTGCCAGCACAGCCATCGGTGGGACCGTGGTCAGCCTCACCTGCCAGGGTTGCTGGGGCTGTAATCCCTGCCAGGGCTGGCAGCCCGAGCTGCACAAAGTCATGGTCCTGCGGGAAACCGGTGTTGGAATGAAAAGCAGCAGTCCCAAACAGTTCCATCCTCCCCTTTTTAAGTTCAGGAGATTACATGGATTGGGAATTAATATGCTGTTATAAACTTTATGCCTGAATTTGTTTGAAAACCACAACAACAGAGCAGCGTTGTGCACCAGCCGAATTTCTACTGGCATATTAAAACAATCTCAGAGAGCTATATAGCAGTGTGCTGAAACTAAGGTCAACTTAGCTTCTTAACCAAAATTTTGTATTCTGCCACCAAAGTGTCTGAGTGGATTTCTATTGAGGGCAACTCGGGAGCAACTACTCCTCAGGTGTAGTAATAAATGTAAATGCAGTGCAACACTTCTCTAAGAATCTTGAAATTGAGTTAGTTTTCCAAGATGATTAAAAATCTGCAGTAAGAATCCTAGTTTTATTTATTGTTTTGGAGGAGTTTCAGACTTTTATCTGCAAGAGAAGAGCCTTGTATTGTTTTGGTGCTGGATGTTGGCAGTTCTTAGCACCTTCTATCATTTATTCCTAGGTGTAATCCAATTTCAGCAGTCTGAGCAGAGAACCGAGTTCTTGGAAGAAAACTGGGATGTTTCAACTAAATTTGCCAGACAGACAGGTTTTCTAGCTCTGTGGTGAAATTTAAAACATTTTACACAATGTAAGTGAAGATAAGGGCAGTGTTTGCACTGGTGAGCACACCTGCATCTGTTGAGAGAGCCAGTAAGGAAGGACAATTCAATAAACTAATCTGTAACTCAGAGTAAACATCAGGGTTTAAGTCAGGCTCATCCAAAAATGTAATCCAGCTGATGTCTGTCCTCATTGCAGGTGCTTAAGAATGGTCAAACCAAGCATGAGTGCTATACCACAGAGGGTTCTTCTAGGGAAATAAGGAAGTTTGGGAACACGTGGTGAAAAAAAGGAGAGTTTTTATTCTGGTGCAGTCATGGGGTGAATGGTACAAATCTCCTCCGTATCTCACAACAGCGGGAAATTCAGATTTTTTTTTAAAGGAGGTTAAAGGGTTGGCTGTAGTGTTCAGTTGCACCTTGAGTTCTGCCTGCAGAGGAGAGGATGTAGGGGAGAAAATTTCTCATTGAGCAAATGCCCTTGAAAGGGGTTTGCATTCCACGTAAAAAAAGATATGTGTTTTCAAAGATAGGCAAGCTTAGGAAGCTGAGGATTTCTTGCAGTTCTCCAGGAGTGCCCAACTAGAGTACCTGAGAAGGCTCCTAACTGAGAAGGCTAAAAACACCCCAACTTAAAGACTCTCTCCATCCCAAAAGTGCAGTTTGCCTGGCAGAGTGAGGCGTTTGCAGCCCTTTCCTGAAGTGAAAATGTGCTGAGTGACTGCTGGGAAATACATTGTAATGAGCATTGGAGTGCCCAGGGCAGCACCTTTCCCTCTGCTTCCTGCCCCAAGGGAATGGTTTAAAGGGCTTTACCAAGCGTGGGAGACATCGGGCAAGTCCACAAGGGGCTGTGGTTGGGAAAGGCTGGCTTTCACTTTTTGCCCGTACCGGAATCTTAAACCTGGCATCCCTAAAATCTGAGCAAATTCCATCTGCTGAAACGCCACCGTGGTTTCTCTTCTCCGCTTTCACAACAACCAGCTAATTTATGCTTCACATGACTCAGCAGAGCTGCATTCATTTCAGTAGAGGAGCATCATTTTACACTACGTGAGCATCAGCTCATCAAATCCTCTCTGGCTGGAAAGACCCATTATATGCATTATTATTATTATTACAACAGTGATATTAATAAAGATCTTGCAGGGTACTGTTACAGTGAGCTGCTGGTTGTTTCCTCTGCCTGGTCATTTTGGTGAGAGGATGTGCCTTTCTTCCTAAAATTTTATTTCTTGCAGATTTTAGTGTCTGTAGAATGAGGTGCTTTGGACAATATTAGAATGAGACTGCCTGAAATAATTCCTGGCCTGAAGCCCATGCTGGCTCTTTTTTCATCATTTCAGTGAAAACTCTCTTCTGATTTGCTGAGAGATGTTTAGTTTGCATTCAAAATGAAATCTGGAGTCTCCATTTTTCTGGCTTGAGCCTATTTGATCTCCAGCCTGAGGGAAGTGAGTCCCTGGGACTTGAGAAGGAGACAGAGCAGATCCCATTGTTGCTCTTGGACTTCAAACCTGTGGGAGGAGCAGGAGCAATTCGGTGAAACTGCTGCCTGCCCTTTAAAAAAGGAGATATTTTAAAGCCTAAATTAAAAGGAACTTTACCAAAAATGTTACCTATGGAACACAGAAAATTAATTTAAACTCATGAGCATGAAATTAATGTGTTACAGCATGTGTTGTGAAATACAGAAGCAGAACATGGACTGAAACTCAACAAAAGGAAGAGACTTCTAATAACCAAGTGTTTCAACTCTAAGATATTATGAAATACTTACACTTGGGTAGTCCACAAAACAGGATTTTTACTGAAATAATTGCCACCAATTACACAGAAAAATGGTCAGCCACTTGTTGAGTTTATTTGGAAAATAGAGCAGGGAAAAAACAGACATATTCACCCTAGATTTTTAAAAACTTTTATTACTACCAGATGGGACTCAAATATCATTCTCTAGTCCTCTCTCTCTTTTTCTTTCCATGTCTGCTTTGCTCCCAGTTTCTGATATTTCTTTCGTTATTCTTTGACTTTTAGAAGACCTACCATATAAAAACCCAAGAGCAATAAAACATAACAAAACCCAAGTCAAGCTCATTTCTGAATATTTTTTTTTCCTCAACCATGAAATTGTGGGAATACATTTCTAATATACCCAGAGCTGTTTGTTAATTAGGAGATGTCACTGCCTTTGAGGACTGCAGGAGGTACAATCAAAAGTCTTTGCGTGCTTTGAGACAGCTTTGAAAACATATCCCTACAGTGACCAAATGGATCAAAACATGTAAAAATAGAAAAGCTACAAGGGGGCTCAATTGTTTAATCAAAGAGATGGAGAGGAATAACAAATGTATGAGAAACTGCCCTTGGGAAAGGCTTCAGTAAATACGGCAGAGCACTGCATGCAAATATGCTGACAAAATCCCCTCCCCTTCAAGAGACAGGTCAGCTCACTGGTGCAATCTGTAATCTTTATAAGGGCTCTAGAGTTGATTTTTATTTATATTGTTCTTTTCCAAAATTAAATCTACATTTTAAATCTTAACTCATGCCATCTGAGTAATTAGTTTCAGCATCTATCCGTGCCAGTCATTGCCACCGTAATTTTTGTTAATTAAAACCAGTCATGGCAAGGGGAAATTAAAAATGTAAATGTCTCAAGTTTCGGACCAGCGGCTGTTGTGAAAATTCGGAAGCTTTGTTTGAAAAGGCAACAATTTTTCACTGAAATAATTGATCTGCTGCTGTTTGACTTTTGAAGCAGAGTATCAATCTGATGTTAATTAATACGATAAATATTAACATGTAGGTTGTGTTTTGGTGAGCCAGGAGCAAATGGATCCAATACTGCTTCCCGGAACCACCCTTTTCACTGAGAGAGGGATGGGCCAGAGCATCCACATCCCAGTCTGTGCGGAGTATCAGAGCCACTTCCACCAGATGTGCAAACACCAGAAGGACCTGGAACAGCTGCTCTGCTCTCACGGGTGTTTTGCAGCTATTTCTTCTCACTGCGCCTGTTTTCTTCATTGCTGTTAAGAGAGCAAAGGAGGGATCAAAGAGAGCAAAGGAGGGATCAAATTCCTCCTTGCAGTAACTCCACTGAAGTGAGCCCATGTCAGAAAACGTCATTCTTCTCAAAGGCAAAGTTATCCCAAGCAGTGAGAAGGGTTTGGTGCCCCATTAAGGCTTTGTGGAAGAGCCAGGATTCTCATACTTTATTAATGAGGATTTTTTTTTTTTGACAGATGTGTCCCAGTAGCTGCGAGTGGTTTCAGTTTTTCCAAGCACTTTTATGGGAAACACCGTGCTTACTGGCAGCTAAACACTGATTTTCAAAGAAGGGTTGATGTGAGATCCACAATGTATCAGTTAATGAGGAGCTTTTGCTATGAAGCCTCCTGCTGTTTGTGAATCCTTTTATTGGAGGATCACAGGGCATCAGATTGGGACATAACAAACTCACATTTTCCCTAGCTGAGCCACCAATTCCTTGGCTGACCCGGAGGAGCTTCTTCCTTGCCCTATGACAGTTTCTCCTACAGCAAAATAAGCATCGTGGTAATTTTTTCTTGGAGAAGTCGCACGGTGAGGAATGTTCAGTGCCCTACGACACATAAGCATCCTTATTTCAGTTATAACAAGACAAACTTTTCCTTTTTAAAGCAGCTGTCCGCGGCTGATCCCTTGCTGTGAGTGCCTTTGCCAGGCCATTAACGCTGATGGGTATCAGCAGCAAACACTTAACAGGATTAATTACCACTGCAGCCCCCACGTCATGTCTTGGGAGGAATCTCCATTAATCAAAGCAAAAACTTCTTGGTATTTAGGGTGCCACTGAGTTTGCACCAGTAAAGGCTTTCTTTATGCAACTGAAAAGCAAAATATTTGGGTAGCACAGGTTATGTATTCCTACTTCAGAGCTACTTAGGAACAAACTCATCATTTCCCACCCCCACAAACATGCCAGGATTTTGTGATCTATCTGCAACCTGACTGCTGCCCATTGCTTAATCTTGCTGAGCTCGGAGGCGTCTCACACAGTGACTCACTGAACTGAAGAGATATGGAAAAATCACAAACCAGATTGTTTTAAACCTAATCAAAAATGCAAGAACTCATTTTGCCCCCAAACCCTTTCAGACGACTGAGGAGACCAATATGGAAATTGGCACTAAAAAATAAAAAACACAATAAT
>VYZQ01016913.1:41303-52125 GCA_013400655.1 Mystacornis crossleyi | reverse complement strand
ATTTGAACACAGCTGACTCAGCTCTCCTTAATCTTACTGTCCTCTGATATTAAGAGATTCTACAAACATGTTTTGTATCATTGACAAATATTTGCTGTAAAGCTACTGGAAGAAAGGAGGAAGTTTGTCTACAAGAAAATTGCAGGAAGCCTAGCAATTACCTTCTACTTAGATTAATCACAGAAGTCTTTGTCCTGGAAGTCATGGCTCGGTTTAGTTATTCAGAGGCAGATATATGTCTTTCTGAGGGCCAAGACTACCAAAAAACCAAACCAAACCAGTAACAATAACAAAATTAAACAGTAAATAAATAAATAAGTAAATCTCTTATCCAGGCACAAACATTTAACAGAATGACTGTAAAGAATCAAACTTTCCAGAGTATTTGATGTATATTAGAAATCCTAGGTATTTTAGTGTGTCAAATTTAGGCTCAAATAGAGAATCAGAAGATTTCAGTCATAAAAAAGGGCAAAATCAGGAAGGGAAGTAGCCAGTTAAATAGAGTTCAATAAAAATGTATAATTCCTCCACTAGCACAATGATGATGCTGAAATGTCTCTGCTGTCTTTATGTCTGTAAAAAAAATTTGGTCTCAGCCTTTTTCAATAGGAACTACCGCTCTCCTTGTTTTCTAGCAACCTCTCTTTTCTTATCGCTTTAGGCATTAACAGGAATCTGTTAATCTGCAGAGCAATGATTCCGCTTGACCAACGTTAACAATATATCACCACTTCTTCACCGGTTGAATTTCTGACAAGGGAAATTTAATGACTCCTCGCCTGGCTTTGTTATCCCCCTTTTGTCTCAGTTTAAAATGTAATGAAAAGTGCACAAAATGTTCTTTCACTTTTACAAATGAGGAGGTTGCTCAGCTCAGCATGATCAGGTGTCCCCATCACATGAGTGATGTTGAACTGGAATGGCAGCAGCTCCCAGCCTTTAGGAAAGCTACCACAGGCTCCAAAGGGAAGATCCATGCCTTCTATACCCTGTTCAACCTTCTCCCCAAGGCCACAACAGGAATATAACTGTGTGATGTGGGAAGATACAAGTATTAATGTATTTATTAATATATATTATGGACACCTACTCTCTTTCTCTTGCATTCCTCCAGCCCAGTCCCTTCCAGTGACACCACTAATCTCACATTTGGGAGCACCTGCTATAATTTCACTGCAGACTGAGCAAGAAGAAACACTCTTTCAACTTGAACTTTTGAAATACTGAGGTCTGCAAACACAGTAAACAATTCTGACAAATTCTCAGTCCTCTTCAAGGTAAGTTCATACAATCCAAATTGTAATTACATGTAGCTTTGTACCTATGTTAACTCGAACTTATCTTGCAAAATAGTCCTCATAGAAACACAAATGCTCAGCATGTTTGTTGATGTGAAGATGCACAGAAAGAATTCTGATAAATAGCCCTGGGACACAAGTAGGATTTTTCCAGAAATAATCTGCAGTATGACAAAATGAAAGCTACAGCATCGTTGTGATATTAAATATGAAAGACCTTTCCAATTTACTTACAGCATCCAGTATAAGGGATTTATTAGCAGCTCCTAACTTTATGGTAAATGATGCATAAATGATGGCAAAGGTGTACAAGACAACTGTATAAAGACTCTTGCAGTGTGAGTAAATTGATTGAGTGCCAGCTTTTCTAAGGGTGAATGGTTCCACTGACTTGTTTAGGGCGTATCATGCAATGATGGATGTAAAATTATAACATTTTAGAATGGCAACAGTTCAAGGGAAGATTCCAAATTTATGAGGGACAACACTCTTATTCTAATAAACCAAACACGTGGCCTGAGCCTCTCCCTGAAGGAGAATAATTTTCTGTTCCAAGGCAGGAGAGGTGGAACATACCATGTATGCACAAGAACTCGATTTTACTGCATAAAGCTGAAGCTCAGCTGAAGACCAGACAAAGACTTATTTTCTGTGCTTTTATTCACTACTACACCTGTGCATATTTAAGGCAGTCATGTCCACATGTAATAATGTCCTTTTGAAATGAGACCAGCATTCCAGTAAGCTTTCTGCAAAATTCACAGGTTTTTTTCCACCATAGTCCATTGCCATTTCCACAGGGCTTTTATAATATACATAAGGAAAGTGTCAATTCAAATTCAAAGACAGAGAATACCTTTTCTGATGAAGCATCCTGTATATCATGTACTAGCTGGAGGTGTTCTCTACTGCCTGACAGGGAACAATGACATGACAAGCAGAGAGAGAAGGAGCTTTTAACCAGTTTAATGTGCAGAGGGTTGGCACTCACTGAAAAGTCATTTGCCTGTTTGCTATTTTTTTTAAGTATGTCTCTTTCCTTTGACTTGTCATTACTCCTGTAATATACAATTTTGTTTTCTGTTTGTAATTTTCTGCTGCAGTGATTTCAAAGGCTCAAAATAATCTCTATCTTACTAGAAAAAAGATAAGGAAATATGTATCTTAACAGTTTGCTTATTTCAAAACCTAGATGAGGTCCCATTTAGTATACCTTTCATTGCTAGACTTTTCTTACTACTGCTTCAGAGGCCTTGCAAGAGAATTACAGTGCTTGTGCTCTATTCTTTTCATACTTCCTGGAAGTCATTTAGGCAAAAGGCATTTTTCATAAAAGAAAATGGTCAAAATTTGTTCTAAATGGCATTCTGTTAAGCACTGTTCTGTGTGCAAAAAAAATAAAAGTCAGAAAGTCATTGCCCTTTTCTTCTGGGAGAGAAAATTAGTCTATTAAATGTGAGGCAACTCAGAATTCTACTTGAAGCTAAATAACATATTTTGAACTGTTATCAGGCACATTACATGGCATTAAAGATAAATTTTAAGAATCGGTGAGTTTCTACCATGCAGTTTATTTTTCAAGTTAAGCTTTCAAATATTGAAAGTTCACATTCAGTGCCTTGATCAAAAATGATAAATGAACTACTGAATTAGAAGAAGATGCTGCTATTATTTTAACCAGTAAACTAACTCAGGGTTAATCTGGGTGCTATTTAGCCTATTGAAAGTGTTTTGAGTGAACATATGGTTTCTATTGTGAAATCAAGGCACAGTTTTAACTATGAATATAGATAATTACCCTTTGGACTTTAAACATTTATATGTGTCACGTTATGTTGGAGCATTTTTCATGGTCAATAGGTTGAAAGGTTACAGAGTCGAAAATGTAAATTGAGTGTGTTTGAGTAAAACTATCCAGTGTAATGATAGTACAATTCACTACTGCTCTCTCTTGGAAAGAGGTAGCAATAACACTCAGTGAGCACAAGCAATGTAACAGGCTATTTATTTAAATACAGATTGTTATGGTAAAAGATTTTAATATGAGAATTACAGGAATTCAACCGCAGTATATATTTCTAGAAAATCCCTGGTTACTGAAGCTTAATTTGATATATACACATGGTATGTTTGGGGGCCTAATTAAAATGCTAGCAATAAAACTTTTAAATAAACTCTGTGTGCACGTACGAACGTGTGTGTGAGTGCATCCGCCTCAGAGCCAGGGGCATTACTCCAACCCACTCTTGATTCAGTCTTGAAAATATGTTTAGCTTTACCCCCCGGGTGTAGCCTTTGGCAACATCCCCTTCCAAGGAGCCAGACGTTCTGTCTGCGCTGAGGATGGCGGAAGGACCCAGCAAGTAGGCCCAGGGAGCACTCAAGTCCAGACCGTGCCGTGGCTGAACTGCACCAGCCCCACCTCCACCATGCATCTGCTTCAGCCCAGGACACCAGTCCACCAGGGCTCTAAGTTACCTCTTAGTAAATCATTCATAGTGAGGGAAAGTCAAAGTGCTTCTGGTCCGGGCCGAGGGAGGTCCAGTTTCACCCTGCCTTTACAGCCAGAGTCATCTTGGGGGAGGTGCGCAGCGTCTTGCATTGCCTCATGGGTTACCAAGATGCTGAGCACTACAGCTCCACTTCTCAGCAAGCCAGCTCCTGAACATGAGCTTACTTATTCAGGACTAGCATGCACTTACTCAGACACCAGTGCACACTCCAGCAGGGATGTACCTTACTGTTAACTGCCTGTGCTACCTCTCTGGAACTCCTAGCCACAGACAACCCGAGAAATGCATCATCTAAACCAGATCAATCAAAATCAGTTAATTTCTTATTAACAATCAAGATTTTTAGGGTATTTAATGTGCATCATCAAACACAGAGTAAAGCATTAGACCAAAAAGAGTTGTTACAAGGATTTCCAAAAAACCTCACAAATAAAATGTTTATTATTGTGATCTAGCTCCTATATATGTTAATTGTCTTTTATTCTATTTTAAATATATATTTCTATGAATTGTACTAGATTTTAAAAGAGAATACAGCCTTTCTCCAGGCACACTAAAGAAAAATGAAATCCTTTTTTTCCCAGCCCACATGTGCTTTATGGAGCCATTTATTGAGCCATTTTAATTACAGCATAATTCTATTCTTGCTATTTCCCATTTCCAGAAACACACATACAAACATTTTTTAGTCATTTCTAGAAGTATGCATATTGAAAATAACCTTTGCTTACTCTTTACACCGTTGAACTGCACCAAAATCTGCTTCACCTATTACTTTCCCTGTCAACCCGTTTTTCAGTACTTTCCAACACTGTTTTCTAACTTCTGAAGAATTACTTCTCTCCTTTCTTCCTTACCATGGTAGGTGGTCACTCCCTGTCACTTTCAGTGTGGGAACCACAAAATGAGGTTATTGCTATTATGCAGTAATGGTTCCTCAGTAATGGCAATTAGCAAAAATTAATTACTCGTAGTAGTTACCTTAGTAGTACCTACTAGTAGTAGTTACTCTAGTAGTTACCTTTTGGGTTGTTATCTTGAAGCTAAATAAAATTTTCAATTTTTTTTTTTTTCCATAGATTTTTAAAGGTAGGGAATTTTTCTTCACTGGAAAAGGTGGGGTTTCCAGATTTATATATATATGTGTATATATATATGTATATAGTTTAAAGTCAGCTCAATCCTCAACTCTGTGGCCTTATAATAGTTGTTGTTTTGGTGTCTTAACAGACAGCCTAGCTGGACTTCAACTTGAAATAAGCCCAAGCTGTGGAGTGGCAAATGGATTATGCTATTTAAAAGATGAATTCCCATGAATCCATGTGTAGGTTATGAAATGTAGTTTCTGAAGTGTTTTGGATCAGTTCAGGTAGAAAGCATTTTTATTTTGGATGAATTGAGGTTTAACATGGTATTCTCTTCCAGTTTTCCTGACAGCAAAATTGAATATCATTGGCCTAGTTGAACTGTGTCAGTGTCACAGAACTGCCATTTGCTGTTAAAAATGTTAAGGTGAAAAATCATTGAGCAGCTTTCCCAACTATTATCATTACTGCTCTTCACTGCTTGTGGTACAGTAATGTAAAGAGGCACAAACTGAAAGAAAGGCTCTATTTTGTTAGATATTGCAAAAATATATAATAAGAGATCTTTCCCAAGAGAGTTGAGAGTATTTGTAGAGAAGGTAAGATTGAGGAGGGGGAACAGAAGAAATTGAAGGGTGGAGCAGACATGTGGAAGTACAAGAAATTGAAACTTTTATTTTATTTTGCTTTATTTTTAAATTTCAATTTCTTATTCCCTCAAAATCAGCCTTTTTGCTACTTTTAAAAATGTATTTTGTTTATTGTCTGTCTGTGTGTCATGTTGCCTTTTTCTGTACCATTCCTTTTATTCTTTTAATTTCTCTCTCCTTTCTCAATTGCATCATCTGATAATCGTTCCTAAAACATTCAGTTGTATCATCCCATTTAGTATATTCTCCTTAGGTTTTTGTATCAGCTCTTGGACCAGTATATATACCTCCTCTCTAAGGAAGTCAGTCTTTGTTGTTCCACTCCTATATAAAGTTTTTTGTTTTGCCTGCTGTTTTTATCTTTATTATTTTTGTGCAGACAGGAATTTTAGATTCCTTGGTTAGAGATGTGCAAACTCTTGGGGAAAAGTTAAAAAAAACAGTCCTTGAAGATTTTATAACCCAGTGGCAGAGAAAACAAATTATCATACTTTTCTTTTAATGGGGAAAAGAAAGAAAGGAGCCACCAGTACTCACCACAAGTTGTGCCTTCCCACTAGCTGCCATTGGAGGTGAACCTGAAAAGAAATGACAATTGCATTTTGTCTCTGCACTTTGAATGGATTCCTGGTGAATACTGTAATTACATAGAAACAACTGCTGCATGGAAAGATACTTTCAAATACACAGGAAACGTTTTGGTTGTGAATTTTCAAGATGCTGAAATGACCAGTGTATTTGAGATAACGTCAGAATAGAAAGTCCCCCAGAATTTGCCCCTGACCTGTCTGTCACTGTTTGTGTATCTCTGTGACACCTTAAGCTGCAGCTGAAAAAATACTGAAAATGGGGCCACTGCAGGTTTTTAATCCCCCCTCTTCCTCCCACCGGAAAGATCTTTTTTTTTGCCATGCAAATATTCATTCCTACTTCTCTCCTAATAAGCTTATCTTCCTGATAGTTTGACTAAGCTCATGTTGTATTCAAAACTCAAAGTTTCCTAATTAAAGTCCAATTCCAGTATTCCTCCTTAGATATTCAGTGCTTCTGCACACTGTGAAGAAAGATATTTTTAGAAAATATGGGCCACTTAATTCCCGTTAAGTTTTCTGTAACAGATGGTATAGTTATTTGATTTATGCATTCACCTTCACGTGGCCCTGCTGACTGCCAGGTTTTTTTAAACCTCCAAAATTCTTTTTTGTTATGCACTGAAACTTCACCCTTTTCCCTGCATGAAATATTAGTTTTACTTAGAAAATCTAACTGCGTGCAATTTTCATGTTACTGAAATTGTGCACGGTCTGGTGATTAATTGTATTGTCTTGATCACAGCCTCAGCCTGATGTTCAGGGCTCATTACAGCAGGAGGAATTCAGCAGAAAACGAATCTTAACCAGGTGTGGCTTATTAAAGTGGCAGTGCCCAATTTAAAGACCATAAAGGATTTGTATCAAAATTGATGCTTTTAGCGACATTCTCCTCTCAGGATCCTAGAATTGTAATACAAAAAGGACACTGTAGCTTGCTCATGAAAATCACTCACATCCATCATGTGAAAAGGCAGCTCAGATCTGTTCCTCCCTTGAGTGGGAAGAGTTGCACCACACTTTTAGTACAGCATGCTCGTACCAAACATCTTCAAAACTTTCCCTAGTTTGACACAGATTGGAGTTCTGAATGTACAGTTTGCATTATGTAGGGAATTGTGCATTTCTCGTTTCTCAGGAAAATGGCTTCCTTTCCTCTGAAGATGCCCTTACAGCAGCAGGACAAAAATTGAGAGGAGGTAAACCTTGTAGGAACCATCAACAGCATTTATCTGGAATTCAACCCACACTTCATAATTTTATTCTGTTTTTTAGGCAGTCTAATCTGATGTGGGGGAAAACAGTGCAGGGAGGGGGAGTGGGAGATGAAAGAAAAGAAAACTTTTTATTACTGGGTGAGCCGATCTTCATCCTAAGTGTGAGTGCAGATCCCTCACAGCTGACTTGAGTAAACTGGTGATAAGCTGCCAGGTGGCCAGCAAGGCTCATTACCTACCAGAGAAGTCAGACACCTTGCTGTTTATTCAAATTTTGGCAAATTTTCAGGACAGAGAAGATTTAAGTGGGATTGTTGCCACCTCTTATGAGCTTTGGATGAGCGATGTGAATTGGGTGTGCTTTTGCTGCTACTGTTGGGAGGAACAATACCCTGACACTTCTCTACCTCATAAATATGAGCAAACCTCTACACTTCCTCACAGATAAAAAAAAAAAAAGTCTGCATAAACTTGAAATTTTAGTTTGTTGCCACTTCATTGTGCTCTGTTGGTGTCAGGTGAAAGTATCGAATGCAGCCATACATTCACCATCAGCTGTAGTGTTTGAAGTAGCTGCTCCTCCCAGGGCAGTGCTGCTTTGTGCATCCTTAAACCTAACAGGTGTTTTCCTACCATCAAGAATGGGACTGGGCATGTTGTAAGAGTTGCAAAAGAAAGAGACTTCTGGGACTTTGTTTATGACTATAAATTATTTCAACTGGTGATTTCATATGCATGTTCTCATAGTGTATGCCTCTGAAGTGCTTACAAGCAGAAAACAGTCTGGGACCTTCATAACTGTAGTGTAAATATTCTGTGTTTAAAGACAGTGACTAATAAATTACTTGTTTCCTTGTTACTAGGGAAAGCCAAGTGTGCTAGTTTGGAATGGGATAGAGTTAACTTTCTCTATAGTAGCTAATACGGGGCTGTGTTTGGGATTTGTGTTGGAAACAGTGTTGATAACACAGAGATGTTTCAGTAATTGCTGAGCAGGGCTTACACAGCAAAAAGGCCTTTTGTGCTCCTCACACCACCCCACCAGTGAAGGGGCTGGGGGTGCACAAGGAGTTGTGAGAGGACACAACCAGGACAGGTGACCCCAACTGACAGAAAGTATATTCTATAACATCATACTCAGCATATAAATAGGGGGGAAATAGGAGGAAGGGAATGGCACATTCAGACTGGTGACATTTTTGTGTTTTCGAGTAACCATGCGTGATGAGGCCATACTTTCCCGTGGGAAGTGCTGAATGAATGCCTTTTTCTGTTAGTTTTGCTTGTGCAAGTGGCTTTTGCTTTCCCTATTAAACTGTCTTCTTATCATCCCACAATTTTTTTTTCTTTTACCCTTTTGATTCTTCCCCCCAGTGAGGGGCGGGGGGTGGTGAGCAAGGTGCTCTCTGGTGCTTAGTCACTAGGTGAGGTTAAACCATGACACAAGGAAAGAAGCAAAATATCTTTGAAATGTGATTGAGGCTTAATCCTCAACAAATCTGGAACTCTACACAAAGTGATGCATTCCTTTTTTTGTATTCTGTATGCTTTAGCACTAGCCCTAAATGAGCTGCAGACAAGCAAAGAGGACTACTGTGTTCCACAGGCATGAGAAGAGTGATCTGATATGCATTCACTAGTCAGTGAAAGGGAGGAAGATGTTTATGAGAAGTAACTAGTTACATAACAGCTATTGGAAATGTAGGTTATCACCTCAATGCCGTCTTTTCTTTACTTTCAGAAGGGTTGCATTGAAATTCTCCTTAATACTTAAAATTATGGTTGAAGTGCATACATTTTTTTGAAAGTGGTTCATTCCTCAAGTTTTATATGTGACAAATGCTTTGATCCATTAATTACACGTGTCTGTCCAAGAATTTTGGCAACAGATACTGCTTCTCTGAAAAGGAGTAAGATGTTGAGTGGAAAATCAGCCTTGCCAAAAGTTGTTGTCATGGGAAGCTCAAATAAGGAAGGAGAAGGACAACGCCTGTTGAGAACAGTGAGATCTGATGTGGGCTGGTGAGAAAGGGAATTCCCAGGCAGCAAAGGCTGAAACAAAGGGAAGGTGCATGTCCTGGCAGGCTTTAAATACGGGAGAGTACAATTGAAAACTTACACAGCTTTAGTGGAAGGAGGGCCTAAGGAATTAGTGAGCCAGTCCAGAGCAGATCCCAGAGGAAAAGCAGCACTGTTTCAAAGAGTAAGAACATTATCTCAGTGGGCAAGAGGGAAATGCTGGCAAGATTGTATGGTGAGCTGCCCTAAGGTGCAGCAATGCACTGCACGTATGCATTACACTGCTGGGTTATCATATGAAGTCAGTAACAGTGCTGTAAAGATTACCCATCCTTCCCTCAAGCCTATAATTCCAAAATTTCATATGGGGTGTTCCTTTTATTGCCTCTTAGTGAGTGTGGAAATCTAGACTGTGGCTGGTGCTGTGGTATATGTTTCTTTAAGAAGGTGCTGTATAGAGATATCTTAGAATTAGCATGTGTATTGTGAGACATAGGGGTTGCCATGGTAAGAACACATTTTTTAATTGAATAGCAGACTAATAGGCACATAAAACCTCCATAACTTGTTGGCACATAAATTACCTCTCCTGGGGCTGTAGGCAATTAAATATACCTCTTTGCTGAAATTCTTTCCAAGTCTTTTTCTCTGTTTTTGTTTAGACCAAAGCCTCTCATTTCTTTCCCTTTTTCTCTCAACAATGCTTCTTGTTTTTCTTTTGTCCTTTTTAGATTACTCTATCTGTCTCTCTCTCCAGCCTTCTCTTGAATGTCATATGCTTCATGGAGCAGGGAAATGCAGAGGATATCGAGATAAAAAAAGTAGGCTGATTGGTTGGATTTTTTTTTAATTATTATTATTTTTAAAAGCATAATTTGGTGTATTTCATATTTGTGAAATTCTCTGAGTGCTTTGTAGTTTGAGGCTTATACAATATTACTCGTTTGGACAAATATCTAGAAGTATCCATTAAATCCAAAAACGTGTGTTCAAATCAAATATATGCATTAATATGCTACAATTTAAGTAGGTGTTTTAATAATCTTCTTTATGCAGCTCTTCTAAAGGCACATACTCTCCTCAGAACACAAGTTTCTGACATTTTGTAACTTCAGGAAACTGTAAATCTTGTTTGTTTCTTTTGTATTATTTGAACCATTCTGATTTGAACTTGCTGGCCCAGAGATTTTTTGATGTTATTCTCTTCCCTGACAATACTTTCCTAGTTGGGCATGGTTTATTTGGCTCTTCCAGTGGTGTAATGAATACATCGTTTGCCTATGTGCATTGTTTCAAAAGTGGGTATTGTCTCTAATCTCTTCAGCAATACAATAAATCACAAGCTGAGGCCCTGCCTTTTCACTCCAGTTTTTAAAGATTTTTTTTCCAGTTACACAGTTGTTATAGAGAAGTAAATCGAGAGAAGGTTATTTGTACTTCTAGATAT
>VYZQ01016913.1:25772-41296 GCA_013400655.1 Mystacornis crossleyi | reverse complement strand
AAGAATTCTCTTCCCTGACAATACTTTCCTAGTTGGGCATGGTTTATTTGGCTCTTCCAGTGGTGTAATGAATACATCGTTTGCCTATGTGCATTGTTTCAAAAGTGGGTATTGTCTCTAATCTCTTCAGCAATACAATAAATCACAAGCTGAGGCCCTGCCTTTTCACTCCAGTTTTTAAAGATTTTTTTCCAGTTACACAGTTGTTATAGAGAAGTAAATCGAGAGAAGGTTATTTGTACTTGCTCCTACCTCATTTATTTTTAGAACCCATATTGACAAATTTTCCAATAGCATTGTATTTCATAAAGAGCGCTGCCCTGAAATCACTGTGGCTTGAACAATAAGAAAATCCAGGACTCCAGGAGGCCCACGCAACAGGATATCCATAAGCAACAACGCCTACTTATCAACAAGGGGTGAGCTTAACAGACTTGTTCCTGGCTGTGACAAACAGTGAGCAGAATTCTTAGTGAGCCAAAGAGCAGCGAATAAATGCACAAGATAACTCTGAAGAAAGATTAGCTGTGGCTGACTTGGCCTATTCCTTTGCACAAATCAAAAACAATTTAAAACAATAATGACTGATAGTTTTCCACAAACATACTGACTTTTATCCTATTGCAGTACAGAGTTCATCCACCTTTGTTTTTTTCTTTGATTTTGGTGTTCATTTTTTATGATGTTCATTTTTTATGATGAAAGTAGTCTTTGTTTTTTGGTTGGATTTTTGTCTGTCTTTCCCCTGAGTAGTTCAAAGGTACCTTTAACAGCTTGGAACAAAAAGAAATTACTGTACAGATCAAGGGATTACAAAGCAATGTTTTTACAGATTTAAAATAAAATATAAACAGATGTTGAGAGATGAATGGCACAGAGACAGTTGTTGCCAATTCATTAATGATACCAACACAAACACAAATCCACTCTGTTTATTATGTTTTTAACCCGTATTTGTCAATAGGGAAAACAGTCATTGTTGGAACTTGTAAAAGTAATGAATGTGTACCAGACAAGCTCAGTGTGGAGACTTGAGAATACCAGCATGACTAGTATTTGCCATCTGTGTATGTGTAATCAATATTTCCTAACACTGTAATGAGAAATAGCTCATTTATATCCTGGCCCCTTTGGCCCAAACAATCAGTCACTGTTTGTAGCCATGTAGGTTTGCCTGCTTCAGGAAGGGAGCAGAGGATATCTCAGTCACATGTATGAGTGCAGCCTTTCTCTAGCTGGAAGGAATTTCCACAAAGTCTGCTTCCTCAAATGTGACAGAAACAAAGACATCACTAGCCCTCCCAGAGCATGGGAAGCTTTGAGGCAGATCTCAGATGCTCTGCTCTCTCTGGACTATTCACTCAACTTTTCTCCTTGCTACTTTCTCTTGCAGTAGTTTACAGGGTGCCAAAGTGTCCCTCCTCACCACCATTTCGGCGTGGAGCTCCCTGATTGTCTCAGTGGCCCGATCAGCCCAGGGCTCTGTGTTCCCTTTGGCTTCAGGAAGGCAGTGAAGTGCCCCCCCCTGCACTCAGAAGGATGTTTAACAATCTCATGGGTGTCACCAAAGCTGTGCTGTTCAATGTGAAGGTGGGTGGCTTCTATTAAAACTTTACCATAGCAGAAATTCTTTGACGTAGTCTCTCCATCACGCTACAAATACTGCTTTTTATATGAAAGCATGGCAATGTGGTCCAGCTTGAGTTCTCTGAGGCTTTAAGAGCAAAGAGAAGGGGCCTGAGTCACACAGGAATTGCTTCCTCATCTCTTCCTAAGGGCATTGTCATTGTGTAATAACTTGTAGCTAAACAAGTTCCTGTAGGACTCTGAATATAGAACACATTTTATAACGGAATGATAAATTACATCAGGCCCTAATCTCACAGCTCTGTAACAGCTCTCTCACATGGAAAACACTTAATTTCAGTGTATGTTTATACCATTTTTCAGGCTATAAACCGCAAGAATTAGGTTCTCAAATAGATGAGAATTTGATTTTTTTGGCCATGAAGGTCTTGCTATCTGTGTATCTGTAAGGTGTGTAACAAAAAGATAAACTACAATCTCAGAATGATAAGTACAGCAGATAACAGTCCACACTGCAGAGTTTATTCTCTTTGAAAAATAGCTTTCTATAATTGAATAGACTTATATAAAGCTTTCTGCAAAATATCTAAATTGTCCTTCTCTGTATACTAGAGAATTACGACTTTCAGTTTTGGACAATCAGTTCTGAAGATTTTTCAGATTTTATTGACTAAAGTTGAAATCATACAGGTCTTAAGATTTTAGTAAGAATACGTTTGGGCTGATGTTAATTGTCTGCTGCTCTTTTCCTGGAATGCCATTATTTTCTAAATAATCTCCCAAGTGTCAGTGTTCTTGTTTCTTGAAGCGACATTTACCAGATGGAAGTTATTTAAGGGATCCAGCAATATGTGAAAGGTAGATAGGATGCGTTGGGGTTTTTGCTTGTTTTGAATGTCTTGTTAATATTAAGACCATCTTCCTGAGGAAGGCTTATTGAGTTCTAAAAACTTGTCACTGGCTATCAGATCCCTTCATTGTTGGCAGCAACCAGAACAAAGGTGGTACATGCTATTCATGCAGGGTTACTTGGTGGACAGTAGCAATGAAAATTGCATGTATTCAGGTTGAGCTAATTTGTTCAGAACTGCTGATAGGTACGCATATGATGTACATTTGTGAGCAAAAGGCACGAAGTGCAGATTATCATCAAGGAAACTAATGTCCATGCTGAATTTCCCAAAGGGATGTAAAAAGGAACATTGACTGCTTAAATGTGAACAAACTCTTGCAGCACTAAGGAATTTGGATACTTACATCCACCAAAGGATGTAATGTCTAGACACCAAAGGACAGTGGTCATCTCTGTGTAGAATGAGATAATACAGATGGAAGTGTAGAAAGAGGTAGTTCATTCTTGGCAATGCAAGATGCATGATGCATTTATTTTATTTATTTACAAAGTATTCCAGATTTTATACTGCTACTACTCATATTCTTAACAGTTCCTTTTCTCTAAATAATTCTGTTGTCCCCAGTGCAAGAGAGGACAGTAAATAGAGCTTAAGCACTTCATCAAAATTCCCTATCACCACTCAGCACTTCACTTAAATAAGCCATGTTAATGTGCCATGAGAGACTTAAAAAGAAGTTTTCTCCCCATGCCCCCAGGTGTTTCTTGTGCTATAAAATAATTTAGCCATGTTTTATCAGCAACATTAATAGTAAATGCTTACTCAGTAATCCTTCCTGGGAACATATATTTAGTATATCTACTAGCATGCAATTATGACTCCAATGGAAAGGGATCTTATCCCTGATATCTGAGAAAATCAATGTTCTTTCTCTTACAGTGGCCTAAAACCCTCTATATCTACTAAAATGGATAAATTTACAGTAAATATGTTCTTGGACATGTGTGTTTGGTATAACCTGTTCCATTTACAATACCAATATATAAATGTGCCTTGATTTTGCTATATTTAGTTAAGATCTATTAAATGGAGCTGATTGACTGAAAATACAGACCATATTCAGGAACCTACATCCCCTGTAAATGGTTTATCCTGGATACCAATATAGTCCCTTCAAACTTTTCCTCTTTTGAAAGCCTAAGCTGCTCCAAGTTTAATGAATGCTTCATAAACCAAAGTTGTGTGACTGTTTCTTCTGCTGTGCCAGTAGTGAAATTTATAACCAATTTTCTTACCTGGAAAGTACCTGAAGAACACATCTGAATAGCATGGATACACCTACTTTTCCATGGTAATGTAAGGAAAAGGATTTGCAAAGATTTGGTTTCATTTGGCTGCTGTTATGTTTTTCTGCCTCATCTAGTGAACTTTTGCTTCAGATACTGAAGCATAAGCACTAAAACAACAACAACAAAAATAACTAATACATATATCTACTCTCAATTATCTGGGTACTCATGTTCAGTACTTAAATGTTGGTTTTCATGCTGGATTTCTCTAGGCAGTTTTTGGAAGTTTCTCTCTTTAGAATAATTAATTGTGAAATGTCTCTGTTGCGTAACTACACCAAAGGACATGTTTGTGCCATCTCTTGCACTTGCCACTGATTCGTTCTGAAGTGTGTGAATAAAAGTTGTACCCAGGAGTGCAGGAATTCTTAACACTGGATATAAGATGGTCTTAGTATGAACAAGTCTGGGGGGATTTTTCTTTAGTGAATGTACCCCACATGTGATTTCTATGTACCCTGATCTCTTCTGAACCCAGACCTGCTGCTGTGCCAAAAGAGGCAGTTAGTATTTCTCCATTGTGGAAAAGTGATAGTGATCATCCTACCCAAAGAACCTCTTGTACCAAGTTTGGGGTGTGAATGACTGTCAGGCAGCAGAGGAGTCCTGTTGGGCCTTGTGCAGAGAGGTCATGCCAGGTGGGCATTTGGGCAGCTATTTACTAGTTGCCCAAACAGCTACAAACCTCTTTTTTTCCTCATAGCTTGTATTTCCAGGTACTTTAAGCCCCTTTAAACTCACCTCACCCCTACTATTTGTCAAATTATCTAGGGAAAGTTGTGGGGGTGAATTGGGTTTCACTTTTCTGACCATCTAGATGCTTTGGGTTTTTAAGAAGTCTGAAAATATCTTGTTCAACACCATCACAAGCAGTGTTTTTATGTAATATGACTTCTAGTCTGTCAGTTTGTCATAAAGTGACAAATATGACAAATACTTGCCCTAAATATTTTTAATATAATTAATTTAAGCACAGTAAGATAATGCAGTTTCATAACAGATTATGTTTATTGATAGAAAGTGAAAATTTGTAGCATTTGATGCAAAATGACAAGTCTTGTCACATAGCCACTGATTAATATTTTTACAAGGTTTATTTTTTCTGAAATATTCACTGCTCAAATAGAACACACAATCTTCTGACGCTGACAGTTGGTCTATTTTAAAGCAACTTTTATTCCAAACTATGTTTACTAATAAACATATAGCTTTTTGATGTATTTTACAGAGCTGCTCTCTAATGAGCTCTTTGCCATCATTTTTCACGCCTCAGTTCTCTGAACTATGGCAGTGCAGTATAGTGGCCATATTCCTTCTTAGGGGCTTAGGGTTTGTGTTGTCCTTGTCCTTTCTCTGCATATATGGATAGAACCTAATACAAGAAAAGTATTAAGTGCAGGCCTCAGGGGAATGTAAAATGCAATATATATGCCAAGAGCAGATGTAAGGTTGCCAAGAGGAAGGTGTGGGTGGCAGCCACACATGTAGAGGCGATCCCAGGTGTCCACTCCAAAAAAAGAAAGGAACCCACCATCTACTCTCCCCAAAGGATTACATTATATCTCTGATACATTATAAGAGAAAGTAATTAACTCCGAGTACCTCTGAGGGTAACTTTCTCGAGGTTACTTAACCAGTTTGACTGTTCTGACTGTGTATTATCCAAGTGAATTTAAGACCCACTATGCAACACCAAGCACACAGTATGTTCACACAGTGCCACAGTCTGAGAAGTATGAGGCTGGGTAAAAACTGCGACATGTCAGACAACTTAAATTGCACAAATTAGTCAGCAGCTGCTCTAAGGAGTCTTGATTGTACACCTGGGTCTGTGTATTTCCACTTTTCCAAAACTTCCAAGATTAAGACAGATCCTCACTCTGCAATGACACCTTTAATGGCATAGTTATAGGTGATGTCTCTGACTACGGTTTTTGTGCATTTGGTGCATGACCCTCTCAGGCTCCAATCCCTCTTAAGCACAAGATAATCCTTTTCCTTGTGACAGGTTTCTCATTTCGGTTGCTTTCAGCATAACAACCCAGAATTTCTTCCTTGCCATCCTCTGAATCAATAACTTTAAAATAATATTGCTGTTCCCATCTGAACGCAGGTCTGAAACTCTGATCGAGTGGAAGATGAATATCAAGGACAAAAAAGGGGTAAAGAGAGGCCTAATTTTAATCAGATTAACTCACTGAAATTGTAACCTGGTCTTCTCTTGCTATACTTTAAAAATGCAGCCAAATGTATGGTGTGACCTTTACTGTACAAGAGATATTAAAAAAGGTAAAGAAGAAGGAAAAGCTTTTTCTCTGCAGATTTATAGAACCCTATTTTTTAATCTCCTTCTCAGCTTTCTCTTTTTGGGATGACTTCTTCATTCTGGGACATTTTAAAGGTTCACTTAAAAATAAATTTTAAAAAAATAATCCAGAAAGATTGTCTAAACTCCCAGCCAGATGTGCACTTTAAAATGGCAAACTGATGTCATCACACTTAGAAGCAGTTTCAGAGGTGACATTCTCATGGAAAAAATCATCTGCTGTTTTGAAAAACAGGTTAGTACTCAGGGAATTTTTTGTGAGATTGTAAAACAAAGCACATCAGCAAAGCTCTCTAGAACACATCAAGGAATATTAACTTTTCAGTAAAGCAAGAAGGATAACAGGTTTCCATGCTCTGGCACAACTGATGAGAGCCAGTGTCCATCAGAAGTGATGCTCTGCATAAACATTTATCCAACACAACAGATAGTTTTCCCTAGGGAATATTGCCCAGAAAAGCACCATATTTCACAATTTGTTTGATTTCATACTCTGTTCAACACAAAACATGTTGTTGCAGTGAGTTATAATTTCAGTACCTAAACTTTTATTGTGAGCTAGGGATTACTATTAGTGAGGTCTGGACAGTAATAGACTAAATGTGGGTCAAATTATGCACTTACCTATGATAATGCACCACTTGTATTTGTGTATGTATATACATTTTATATATATATGCTGTTTTCTGTTGCTTACAAAAGAGCCCTACTGACTGGTTGTTGCCCTTTAGCAGTCAACTCGTCCCAGTCAGGCAGAAGACAAAGTGAGATGAGGAATGACAGACGGGAGCAGGTTCTTTTGGAATTATGGATAGTGTTACTAAGCACAACTCAACCTAAAAGACAAAATTCTGTAATACTCTTTATTTAATCTTCTTTCTTACTCAAAAAGTGGATGTAAACCCACTTTTTATTTTACAGTTTTACATGGATATATTATGATTTTTCTCTGTAATGGCAATTTTAATTTTTCCAGTAGTCTTTTTCCATTTTGCAATTCATGCAAATTGAATTGTCATACAAATGCCATCACAGGTTAATGCATGCCTCATGTCAGCATTGACCATGACTCTGTGGTATTTGTAAAGTAGTGCTAAGTACAGCCAAATCAGAGAATGTTTAGGAGGAAAGAATGTTTTAATAAAACAAAACTAGATTTCCTTTTTTAAAGGTTTTAGGACAGGAAAGAATAATCTTTACTTCCCCACCTCAAAAATGCTTTAGCTTATTGAGCATTTTGTTACATGCTTTTGGGTTTTACCCTTCAAGTTTTAATTTAGGAACTATTTTAAGCAATAAAAATAAGATTTTGAAAGGAATATTTCCAGTAAACATACTTGTAAACAGTGTCCTCTTGAAAAATTGTCCAGTGTGTGGATTTCAGATTTTTTTGGATGGGGAGGAGGGAAGAAACTAGAAAGGAATAGATTCTCCTCTGAAATACGAGTGTCTTTCAACTAAAGTATTAGAATCATAGAATAGGTTGGAAAGGACCCTAAAGATCAGCTAATTCCAACCCCCTGCCATGGGCAGGAACACCTTTCACTAGACCAGGTTCCTCCAAGCCCCATCCAACCTGGCCTTGAACATTTCTAAGGATGGAATATCTACAACTTCTCTGGGCAGCCCATTTCAGTGCCTCACCACCCTCACCGTGAAGAACTGCTTCCTAATATCTAATCTAAGCCAACTCTCAGTTTGAAGCCATTCCCCCTTATCATGCCACTCCAGCTTTCTTATGGGCCCAGTTTAAGTACTGAAAGGTTGCTATAAGGTCTCCCCAGAGCCTTCTCAAGACTGAAAAATCTTAATTATCTCAGTCTTTCCTCAGAAGAATCCTTCTAATTGTCTTCATGGCCTCCTCTGGACTTACTCCAACAGGTCCATGTCTTTCCTGCTCTGGGGACCCCAGAGCGGTATGTAGCACTCCTGGCGTGGTCTCACCAGAAGGGAGCAGAGGGAGTGGAGTTTGGTTACACTGACTGAGCTAATTGCCCTCATGCTTTACCTGGAAGGTTTTGCTGTGATCTTTTTACGGCTCTCATCTCATGTATCTATTGATGAGAGAGACTGAGACAGACAGCATGGTATAAGTCTGTGTTATGTGGCCATGTCTTTATTGAGACATCTGGGAGAAAGCTGTCCAGAGATGAGAGATGGCATTAGCTGCAGCGATGAATCAAAATGTGTTGAATCATGGTGTCTAACCCTCATTTCTTCAATATCCATGTCCTGCACTGCCCTATCTGACAGCTCTCTGCTCCTGTTACAGGGATAGGATGTAAAGTCAAAGTGCCAGAACAAAAAAAAAACCTCTGCAAGTGACTAGAATCCAGCTAGTGGGGCTGTCATTCAGTGTGGAAAAAATGTCCAAATTATTTGTACAGTCCAGTGAATGACAGATAAAGTACGACTCCTTCCGGGGTGTTTCGTATCTTTTTAACACACAGGCTGTGAAAAGCTGATTCTGTTGGCAGTGCTTGGGGGAGCAGGGCTGCACCCCTCACTGCTGCACCGCCTGTCCCTGAGGCTGCTCAGGGCTGGGATGGGCCTGGAGGCTGGGGAGGGTAGCTGCCAACAGCCAAAATGCAGGAATGTTTCAGATACATCTTTACTCCAGTAGTGACTCTGTATAAGAGGTACCTGCAGGCAGAAGGGTGGCATGCAGCCAGGTATGTCAGTATTAATCCCATTAGGGATTTCTCTGTATCAAAGTTCCTCAGGTGTGGCAGGTTTACATGTACTTTGCATCACCAAAGAGATCAGTATCTGTCCTAAAATGCACCTTGCTGTTAGAAAAGCCAAATAAGTTACTGCAAAGTGCTGTTGCATTAATTAAAAAAACATAATTGCCTGTTCCTAAAATGTGTCTTTCGGTTTTAGCTTATTTCCGATTAACTGGTTTAGCTCAGTACTCTTCAGACCATTAGAGGAAAGGAGCAAATTACAGCAATAGAGTGTAACCAAATATAATTCCCCAAATTACTCTTATTACATGCAGTTGGGCCACAGGTTAGTGGAGAGAGAGAGATGAGTTTACAACTGGCAAAGTTTATAGAAATGTGGAACCCCCTCTGTGCTACAAAAAAAAAACAAAAAAAAAAAAAAAAAAAAAAAAAAAAAAAAAAAAAAAAGAGTGAAACATATGGTTTTAATTGCAAGTCTTCCAGATAGTAAATTATAGTAAGATGTGACATTCAGGGGAAAAATCTGACTGCTACTACAGCTGAAATGCAGGCCATGCCGTTGCACCGCATCTTGTTACAGGAGATATAACTTGATATATCCATATCCTAGAATCCTGTAACTGATTTTATTTGGTCATGTTTTCTCATAAATGAAAGGGGTCAAGATTAGTGATGGTTGAACCTCCAATAGTTTAGAAGTTTGGATCAGCACAGCTTAATCCTAAAATTTCTTACTGCTTACTTGAACTCTTTGATGTATTTTTCCTTTTTTCCATTTCCGTGCAGTGCCCTCCACAAATCTGAGGCTTTGCCCTTTCTTTCTACTCATCCAGCCTAATCCTCCCATCCATCAGTTTTATTGTTTCCAGGTTCTTACAGAAAGCATTATATGCCCACCTACATTCCCAAATCAGGGTGTGAGCCCCATTTTCTTCTCCCACCTGTACTGCTTTTCTTTCTTTCTTTTGGTCTGTTGTATGGTGGTTTCGAGCACTCTGGTCTAGACTTCCCAGCTGTCTCCCTGGCAATTCCTGAGCAAAGAAAGGGATTCAGTTGATCAAGAGTATGGTGCATGGAAAGGAACTATGCCTAGAAGCCATTCTTTTGGGTGGAAAACATTGGCCAAGTGGATAAAGTTGGAAAACTGACGAGGAAACTCAGAGCAGAGGCAAAAAGTAATGGATATGTAGGGGAATGAGGAGTCTTGAGGCACAGACAATGAAATGGTGACTAAAAAAAGGGGATTTTACTGTATGAACTTGAAAGTGATTAATTATCCTGTGTATCATGCAGGTCATGTTGAACAAATACCTTTTGAGTTTGATTTGAAAATACTTCAGTTTAAAGTAATATAAATATTAGCAGCTCTGGTAAAAAAAAAAGCGACTTGCATACCAGAATCGCAGAAAAATTTATATTTTGTGAAAGCATACAGGATAGATCTGAGGTTATCAAACTACAAGATTACTGATTTTCACTGTGACCACAATTCTGTACACAAAGTGCAGTTTATCAGTCAAATGGTATAAAGTTTACCCTAGCCAGTGCCCAGGACATAAGAAGTCTGTCTATAATACTGACAGAACTGTACTAAGTCCTTTGTACCACAATGTGGTACAACCACACTTACATTTTGGGAAGGGTTCATTTGAGCTTGGGAGTTTTGCTTGCTTGTTTGCCTTTTTTTCTGCTGTTATACCGGAGAAGCTGAGACTTTGACCAATGTGGTATGACAAGTATTTGTTATCACATTTCATTGCCCAGCAATGATAGTTCAAATAAAATCCAGATTTTGCATGCTCAGCCCATCTAGGCTGAACATTTCCATCTGTGACATCCTTCCACCACAGTCAGTGTGGTGCATCAGGAGAGTCACTGTCTATATGAAGAGTCAGACTATTGCAAGGGAGTCTTACATTTTCAGTTAAGCATGTCTGTCATACCCCAAAAGCACTACTTAAGACCACAACCACACCACAGCAACCCACTCAAAGCCTAACCCAAACTCAAGCAAACTTCATTCACTCCAAACATTTGAGATGGGCATCCAAGTTCTTTTGTTTTTATTTTTATTTCTCATCACAAACATAGAATGATTGCTACATGACAGGTAGTCTCAGTAGCAGAAGCGCAATAAGAAATATTAAAGAAAAGTTTTGATTGTCTGTCAGCATGTCCCCTTAGGAAAAACTGACACATAATAGCTGACACTGGTCCTGGCTCCACACACTTATGCCATTTGATTTGATGTGAAGGATGTGAAGCAGAGTGAGTTGCAGCTGGCAGATGTTATTGCAATATTGAAGTATTTCACAGAGTAAAGGCACATACAGGCAGCATGGCATATTCCTAAGAGTTCCTGTGTACTTTCAGTTCAGCCATATGGTTCTGAATACAGATACTGAAGTGCTCTCTGCATTTGATTGACAAGATCTGTGCAGTGATACTGTATGTTATTTTCCTTAACACTGCTCAGGTAAGCTGACAGTGGAAGTATAATAAGTATAAATTAGTTATAGATCATATAGGCCATATCAAAACCTGCACAAGTATGGGGAGCAAGACTAAAAGCCTGAAATTTCATGAGGGAATGTTTGTGAAAGTTTTTGGGGCAGGCTGTGGAGGTATTCTGCATGCAGCCAGTTGCTCAGTATTTCAGTTTTGGAAAAAAGCAGAAACTATGAAGCCAAAGAACAGTGAAGTTTAACAAACCCTGAGTTGATTTAACCCACGGTTTTTAGCATACCTTACTTGAACTTAAATCACTTTTGTCACTCAGAGCCAGCAGCGTCATGTACCAGCAAAGAGGCCTAGCTACAGAGAAATTTTATCTCCAGATAAGTCAAGCATTGTGGCTTTCAAAGGTCAGTCTTTTAATGGAGATTATTCTGTTCTGCTGTTTAAAAATAGAAATGAAATAGGGTTACAATTAACATCCAGCATTTAATCAGATCCAGTCCTCTCAGCATTCTTGCAGTATTTGTTTTGGTAAGCTACTTGCCAAATCTGAAAGCCAGAAAACCTGTGTGAGAAAAGAGAGGAAAAAAGAATCTAGAGAATCTGTCCTACAGAAAGGTCAATAATACTTTTTTATTTTAAGAGGCTATGGGAGCTGAGCACTATCAGTGCTTACGAATAAGTATATGAGGAGTAACTACCCATTTGCAACATTCTGAAGTCTCAAAGTTTTGAATTTTTCCCAAACTTGGAGAAACAGAACAGCTCAATTATATTTTTCTAGGTTGGGCAGGATGAAAATAGTATGCAGGCATCAGAGTGTTTCACAGTGTGCGCACCCACACACTGCCCCCTGATTTGGTATAAAGTGAATGGTTGGAAACACTGGAGAAGGGGTGAGAGCTACTGAGGAAACTCTCTGTTGGCCTCCAGCACACTGCAGGAGCACCAGGAGGCTTCGAGGCAGGGGGCAATGATCCTTCCACAGGAGCTGGTGATACATTAAAAAGTTTTCTTTCACCCTCAGAAAGAAGGAATGTTGAAAATTTAATGTTTAGGTTCCTTACAAAACTTCAAGAAATAAAAATTTGAAACACCTGCTATCTACTCTTGTTACGTTAAAACAAGTGGAAATACTAGCTCAGCGAGTTGTCTCAATCATGATCCATCTGGAATTTACAAGAAATCGATGTACAGCTGTGAACAGTTTCAAATGTATCAAATTATCATTTTCTGGTGGAAAAACTGTTTCACTGGAAAAACTTCTGCAAGCTTCAGAACAGAAGTCCCTGGACAATTATACAGTCCAATAGCTCAGCAAGAGTATCTCTCCTGCCATTTTATATTCTTTTGATGAAAGCTTCTACCTCCTATGGTTTTTGCAATGCACTCTTCTACTTTTTCAGTGTATCTAGTCAATAGAAGTGTTCTTTCCAAACAAAAGAGAATGCTCCAAAATAAGAAAGCTGTGGGTATCTGTTTCAGTTGTGCATGAAGTTGCTTTGGGCTAATGCCTTTCTTTGCATTATCCCATGGGAAGGCAAGTTTTAAGGCCAAATGTTTATGTATTGCATGAGAAAGCGCTTGTAGGGAGAGTGCAGATTCACTCCCTGCCTCACTGCACAGAACAGAATCCCCTCACACAGCTGAGTGACCACAAATAACCAGTGCCATTGAGATTCAATATATATTATCATATTTTTGAGTAGCTTGCTATTAGACTGTAAAAGGGGGATAAATAACTTGAATACATCAAGGGAAACAGACTGTCTTAGAATGTAAGAGGGGGAGAAAAACCCACTAAATAGGATGGGTAAATAGATGATTATGAACTACTACCTAACATTTGGGGTTTTCATACAAGTGTTTATTAAGGATGTTTACAGGGACTTAATAGCTTAATCACAATGTTAATGTGATTGTAGATGTTTGTCCATTGGTTTGCCAAGTGGCTGCTTGCTACCTTTCACATGAACATAATTCTTTGACTCTTACTAACAAAAGTAGGTAATGATTTTATTCATTAATTGTTCAATTGATTTTTCTGTATGTCTGTAGAGGAATGGTAGGTTTTTAAATGCAGCAGTTTTGTTGAATTTTCTCCTCCAAATAATCTTTAAATACGCATTAATTTATATGCTTTTTTCACCAAAAGTGGCTATTCCACTGAATATGAAAATTTATTTTAGAAATGGATCTTTCTTCTGGAAAAAAAAAAAAAAACCTAGCAGAAGTGGAGGAAAGTTAAAATATCAGAAGCATGTTCCCTGGTCTGACACAGAAAAACACCATCAAAGAGGGTACATTTATCCTGTGGATGTCATAAGCTCTAGGTTTAAGTCTGCATAATTCTGGAGACGGGCTTTAATTTCGTTCTTTACCTCTGATGTTTTTCTTTGTTACACTTCAGTTTCTGTAGATGAGTGACACTGTTGGGTTGCCCAAGGAGGCACAGTGTCCTTTCTGCAGACCAGGATAGGGCTGCTGCAGTTACTTTCCACCAGCTCCTCTGATCAAGGAGCAAGTCCCAATCCACTGGTGCAAGTGCGCATCCACAGAGACAAAGAAGTAGAAGGAGCCCTTTGTGTGGGTTCCAGATGTTTATTACTCCAGAGGGTCCAGGGACAAAGAACAATCTGAGGGAAGGGTCCAGAGTTCATACAGTACAGGAATAAGGGGTGCAGAAAAGGAAAACAACCGGTAGGGTACAACAGCAGGGGAGGGTACAGCAACACAGCAACCAATGGGGATAGTAAGGAGGAGGGAATTGGAATAGGGAGCCAATGAGGCATCAAACAGAGGAGAATTTTCTAGACATCATGCATAGTGAGACAGAGAAATACATATTTATACATATTTACATGAAACTGGGTGGGAAGCCAACGGTCTGCCGAGAAGAACGTGGGGTTCTGAGGGATTTCACCCTAAGCCTGGGGAGGTTTTAAACCTCCGTACCAGTCCACCAGGGATCAGGTGTTGTTCTTAGGTCTTGTGGCCCATCCACCCCAGTGGTGGCCATGACCATCGCAACAGATAAGTCGCTGAAATTCAGGGAGAAAGGGCCTTTGCAGCCCCTCTGTTATGTGGAAGACCTTGTTCAAAGCAGTTATGTGCAGGAGAGATTCATACAGAGCAGAGCTTCCTCCCGGCAAGGAAGGCAGCTCACTTGCAAGGTCCAGCTGCTTTAGCAGAGGTCAAGGGTCAGGCTCAAAAAAGCTGATCTGGAAAGCCAGGATGTCTCAGGACTCTTATTCACACCTGACAGCACAGGCAACCCGGTGTCATGGGTTGGCACCCCTTCCTGCTCCTCAGGAGCGCTAAACCACCACACCTGGGCACCACTTCATTGCCTCAAAGAACTGGGAGCAACTGGAAAACTCTGAGACCAGTGGGCAGTGTGTCATCTAAGTCTCACCAACCTCTGAGGACCCTGAAAAGATAAAACTTAAATCCCTACCAGTAAGTACAGACCTGCCAAAGAAGAGATCAGTCTGGCTTTGGGTTATGGGGTGTACTGCAGTGAAGTTGAGACAACATGGATTTCTCAGGGGCTTCCTCCTTGCTGCAGTGTAGGATGAAAGGAGCTATTCAGTGCATATCACTTGGCAGTTTGTTGTGATCATTTTTCATGTAATAGTGCTATTTATCAAGAGGAAAGATGGCAAGTTCTCTGGGACTGCGGATGAATTCAGAGGGGTGATGTGTTTAAGATGCCAAGTCCTGTGAAGGTATGGATCACCAGTTAGATCAGAACCAAAAACCTCAAGGCTGTTACTGCAAGCAGCAGCAAACACAGAAAAGTCAGCCTGAAGGACAAGTACCAGTCCCAAATCAAGCTCCAGGGCGAAGTCTTTCAAATGGTAGCAACTGCGGGGAAATATCTCCTGGAAGTAAGGCACTATATGTGAGAACTCTGCAATGTCCCCAAGGATAAGAAGTCTGGATGTGGTGGAAGAGGCAACTATATTTCTTTAATTAATTGCTTTTTTAAAAAATGTGTGACGTCCTAACTGTCTGCTCAGAAGACATGAAAAGGTTTCAATAAGCACGAGAAATTTAAAATGTCTTCATTCTTCACAAGAGCATGTACATTTGGTTCCCCAACACCCAGATGAATAAAGCACTTGTTATGTGCACGTATTATGATTTGCTATTTGGTCTGATAACCTTCACACTGAACACTTTTGTACCAGTCTTGATGCGCTGCTAGACATCATAAAATTATAAGGACCATATAAGTTTAGTACACTTGAAGTAAAAAATG
>VYZQ01016913.1:4314-19938 GCA_013400655.1 Mystacornis crossleyi | reverse complement strand
TTTTCTATCTGAATCCCACCAGGGTCCTCTGAGGCAGCCTTCTTCCCTCAGGTCTCTTTCATCCCCCCCCCTTTTTTTTTTCAAACCTATATTCAGATAATTTATTTTTTAGATTTTTTATTTTGACCATCATGATGAGGTCAAATAGGCCAGTCAGTATCTGCTGGAGCTACTGGCTGCCCCTGCAGTCAAATCAAGTCTTCTGCCATCACATATCCTATAAACCCCTTTTTCTTTGATGCCAGTAGTTGAATTCAGAGTTTATTTTGTAGTTTTGTAGTCTTGATGAGATTATGGAAGAGATCTTTCAAAGGCATAAACAAGACTTATATGCCCAAGTCCCTTTGGCTTTCTGCAGGACTAGTTGGTGCCAGAAGCATTTTGTGCCCTTGACAATCTTCTCCTAGATACCAAACAAAAATGGTACAAATAAAAAGTTCTTTCATTTTAAAGGAATTTGTAGAGATCATAAATTGAGGCTTAGATAGATAAACAATTTAAATCCCGTATGCTTTGTAGTGGAACTGTGCCCCAGAGTGCACTGTGCACAAAGACCCAGAGCATGTTAGATGTGACAACAGTCGGGGCCTTTGCTGGTTGAATGCCAGATGTGCCTGACCCACAGGGATCTCCAAATGCATGGAGTGGGGTGAGAGAGGAGCTTGCTGGGTGGGACAGTGGCAACCAGAGAGGGACTGGGAGGAGGGAGGTGTCCAGTGTGAGGAAATGGAACATTTATGGAGAAACCAGATGGAGTAAGGATCTCTATTCCTATCTTGCTTCTCTCTTAATTTGGGGAGGTCTCTCTCTGCAATACTACATGACACAAAATTTTGCAATTGTGGTCTCTGCTGAAGGAGGAGACTGCTAATAATATTAAGCTTCCAGCAGATGCAAAAGCAATTGGATATGAGCTGGTTTCTCCACCTCTCACCTCCACAGATCAAAGTACTTAACTGTATACTATTCATTAAGTAAAATCCCACTGCTGAATTCTGTTTACCTGGGAAAGAGTCTTTTTTGTCACTGTTCCAACTAATCAGTATTTCCTGTGCACATGGAAAGAATCTCTAAGCTCTGAATCATCTAGTGAGTCCCCTGCTGTTCCAGATAATAGCAGGGTGTGGGTGGGCATGGCTGAATAGTATGCCTTTAAACTCCCTTTGGGTTATAAGCTCTTGAGGCATAATGACTTTTTAGGTACTCTCTCATATGTCACAATGTCACATCATATAAAGTAAGTATGACTTATGTAATCCGGTTTGATGCATTACCATTAGAATATGCTGAAGGGTTTTATATGCAATGAAATACTCCATGCAAAGTGGTTTTCCCCCTGTATTTTACTGTTTCAGGTGGCAGCATTTGCAGGAATGCAACCAATTCTTCCCATTTACCCTCAGACAGAGGAATCTCAAGAGCTTTTTCAGTCTCTTGACATGGCAGAGCATGGCACAGTTAAAAAACCTACTGAAAACTGTGTAAAAGTGGCAAGTTTTGACCCTCAGGAAGAGAAAATACAGCTATTTTAAGAGAGAACCTCTTAAATCCCTCTGGTAAACAGCAGGAGCTGCAGTCTGTCAGTGTCTCAAAGTCTCTGAAATCTGCTGAACCATTTGGCACTGCCTTATAGTTGAAAATGTTTTTTCTTCATATGATAATAGGAAAAAGAGAGATTTTGTTGGGTTTCTTGATTTTTGTTTTGTGTTTGCTTTTGTTTGTTTTTCATGTAACATCAAGGAGATGCCTCAGAGTAGTAAAAAACTGTCCCAAATAGATTTTTTTTTCTACATTTGCTTGCTGGGTAATCACAGCAGTGATTTGGCATTCTAGCTAATAGGAGGTAAACACAGAAATAAGGAAGCATTTCAGCAAGCAAGTCACTGCTATCTCTTAAAAGAAGTGTCTAACATAAATTTAAAAAGAAAAAGTTCTTCTGTAAACCCCTGCAACAATAGATCATTATTTTGTCGCCCGTTTTGGTGGGGGTGGAGTTGCTGAGATGGAGCCGATTACACCAGCTGCAGGGCAGTGTGGCACTGCACAAACAGCAGAGCACAGGCTGTGCTTTCCAAGGAGAGCCTTTGGATTGTTTGGAGTCCACCAGGAAGTCAACTCTGCCCTGGTTTCCGATGCCATTCAATAGGTTATTTTCCAGAGATGTCTGGAGCCAGAATAAAACCCATCTAACAGGGCCATCAAGAATATTCCCATGATTATAAAACCGCAGGGGGACAACTTGTTTTGGGAGGTGTACTGACAACGAACAACAAAACAGTGTATGCATTATCAAGCAGATATTGTGTTCTAGGATAAGACTGATAATGCTTGGGCACACGGGGCGGCTTTCTGCTCACAGCTATAAATAGACTACTCCTACTGACTTCAGACAGCTGCATGTAACTTGGAGAAGTTTCTCCTCTGAGGTGTACTTTATTTATTATTAATTCTCTCTGGACCCTCCACATTTCAAAACTCACTTCTGCAATGCATTCACTTCTTTGATCTGGGCTGTAGCCTCATGCACCTCCAAGAAGGGGGGTACAGCATGAAGAGGTTTGGCTTCTGAGCTGCTAACTGATGTAGTCACAGGAGAGACAGTGCTATTTGTCCTTTTGGCACAGGTTTTCCCCTTCCTCCGTACTTTCGCTGTAATTGTGACACAAGTTATTGAGGCACCACTGCCCTCTGCCCCGCCCCTTCTCGCAGATGCCTTTGTCATGCAGGGTGGTCCCGATCTCCCTTCTCACTTGCTGTCCTGCCCTGTAAATTCATACTACCCTCTGAATATCTGGGATCCTTGTGACTGTGCTTTTCTTCTTTCCCCTGGTGTATATTTCATTGGTTTATGATGCTTCCTGCCAGGTACCTGTTACTGCAGTGGAAAGGGCCTTGCAGATATGAATATGTAGCCCTTGTCTGGAGTGAACTTTTGCTATAGTCACTGTCACAGAAGCATCTGGATGTGCATAGATCCATCTGACTCAAGTGGAGCAGCCATAGTCACTTTGACTTTGTTAACCTACTTAGCACCACTGAGTGATGCTTGTTAAGAGCTTCTCCTTTGGGCTGCGGCTGAGTGAGTCCAAGTATGTAACACGTTTTCCTTGTGGAGATATTATTGTATTCTGAAATCCTACTCCTTCCCCTTTGGGCACAAAAGGACTTAACAACTGCAGATTCTTCTGTGCATGATGGCCAAGAGAGAGACAATGATACAGGAACACTTAGGAACAGTATTCAGTGTTATATTGTAATGATGCTTAACAGGAAGAACAAGGGTATTCAGTTCATCTGGTAATTTGGAGACAGACTTCCTTTCTGTGGGATGGACCAGGATTGCTTAAGTAGGTGGAATATTAATTAGTGTCCCTGAAATAATTTGAGAAAATAATGGTAACAAGTGAAACTATTCTAAATTTCAAGTCTTATCAAGACATGTGCACAACTCCCTCTCTAAATAGTGGTTATGGAAACAAAATAAGGATCTGAAGTACTCATGTCCTTTATTGTGTATGATGCTGAACACAGAGCAAAGTAAAAATCCTGCACCAGCTAAAAGCAAATGATGCCATTCTGATAGACTTGCTGGAGATATTGTACTCACTGTTTAACATTTCCCCACATAATATCCTTTTTACCAAATACTTTCTCAGCAGAATGTTAGACTCTTTCACTCTGTCAGTTTTTAATTGGGAGAACATGATCAGCACTAGTATCAGTTCCAAGAAGCACAGATAGGAGTTTAAGAACTTGTCTGTTGCTTCTGCCAAGTACTTCTTTCAGAGAGGAAAAAGATGTTTCGTCTCTCACTGAAAGCAGTGGGAATCAGAGCAGCTCTCCTGAAATCAGCTTCCTGTCTGTTGCAATGATCAGCAGCAGAGCAAGAGTGGATTTTAAAAAGACTGCTGGCATATGGGCAGCACAAAGGAAGCTGCACATTGTGACACTCCTAAAGAAAGAGGCGAGAGGTTCAGTGGTTGCTTTATGAATCTCACAGCTGGATCACTGAGGTAGGAAACATAAGCAAGCTATCATGTCACTCTTACAGGAGTGGAGAAATGATGCTCCTCTCGCTGCCTAGGGAAGCTGAGATGCTGCAGTACTTTTCTAATCCAGCCAGGGCATATATAGTATTTCTGAGCTTCAGCTTTAAAAAATAAAACCACAAAAATGTACTGTGCTGGAACATGAGTGAGTTTGCGTTCAGATAACAAAAGAATCTTAGATGAGTTTTTTCTGCTAGCACACAAGCTTGCTGCTGTGCACCTAGACTGACTTGGGAGTATTTAAAGGGGAAAAATAAAAAATTTGCTTAGGGGTTTAAAGATTAATAAGCATGGCAAAATCTTCCATAACTAAGCAACAGTTTCAAACCTTGGTGCTCGCATGTCTTTTCTGATTCTTTTCTCTAATCCTATTTCACTGCAGATGGATGTGGGGTGGAACAACAGTGTATGATGTCAGGACAGAGATTATCACTAGAAATTATTTAAACTTTCAGTGTTCTCACAAAGCAACCATTTCCATTCTCCAACAGAAGACCCCCTTGCTGTTACTCCCATGGTGTGATGATGAGCATTACCAGCTGAGCTGTTCTGAGTGATGGAGGTACCCAAACTCTAGGAGAGAAATATCACTATATTTTTTCAGGAGATTTCAGACTAAGCAGTTTCTTCCAAGTAATATCTCTCACTAAAGCCTTTGGATTTGTGTTTCTCGAGAACAGAATCTACTCCTCTTTCCCTTTATGACTTGTATGTATGGGCTTGCACACAAGCACATGAACACACTTCTCTCTCTTGCAATTGCCAATCAGTAATATACTTGATGATTAAAATGTGTCACTCTCAAATTACTGGATGAAACTTCAACAGTCTTCCAGTACCTCTCTGTTTTCATTCAGAAGAGCAGCGATGCCCTAGAACTTTCAAAGAAACAAAGCAAAAAGTTGTAATTTTAGATTTTTTCTAATGAAGGAGAGAGCGGTTTACTAAAATTCAGATATGCTTTTTTTTCACCCATGAAAATACAAAAGTTTTAAAATGGAAAAATTATTTTAGACATTGTCTTAAACCATTTCTCATGGCATGTCTTTCAGAGTTTTGTATCTAAGAGCTTTGCTTTTTTTAAACAAATACAAAAAGCCACACTGAACAGTCATAATACTAGTACTCAGCTTGTGTCTCTGAATGCTGAAATTAATTCTGTTCAGGATTTAGCAAACATCCACCTTCAAGGAAATCAGTCTGTTTGAATTCAATTTAGACTACAGTAAATGCACAGGGCTAATGCATATGGAAGAAAAGGCTATGCTTCTCCACATTTAAAATTGTATAGTTTGTAAAGGCACATATAAAGTATGTAAAAAAGAGGCTTTTATGTTGGCCGATACTTTTGGAATATTCAGTTGCCAATCAAAAATGTCAAAGAAATCGTGTCCTAAGGAGATGTAAATCTGCAGTCAGTTAAACTCAAGATACTGAATGGGAGGCATAATTTCTGGATCTGGTCAGTTAGGTATATATTCATGTTGGGAATGTGTACACTAAAGTGCTCATGAAGAGAAGAAGAGTAAAAATACAGCTTGAAGGTTAAATGAAAAACAATGGTGTTAACTTCTCTGACTGACCTTAAAATTCTATGAGAAGGATATATAAAGTCTCCTAATGCGGGGAATGGTTGCACAGGGAAATGAGAAGGAGATTAATGATGATGTGGAAGGGTGAATGAGTTCAACAAATGCCAAACAGTGATTTTTAAGTGCATTTATAATTCTACAGAACATGCTTTTTAGAATTCCTGGGAATTAATGAATTTGCTACACTGATGCAAACTGAGTCTGTTCTACCAAAATAATACTACTTAGGTAGTTTTTGTTGGGCTTTTCGTTTGGTGTTTTTTTAATCAGGGTGGTTAAGCCAGAGCCTAAGACTGACTCACCCAGAGGAGTGGAGGGTGAATTAGTAGAAAAACATATTTGAGTATATATTATGATGACATTTTCTGTGTTGGGCAACATACGTGGCATAGCCACTGAAAAGCCTGTGCCGGAGAGAGAAAAGAGCTATGATTTCCTAAGGAAGGTGGGAATGAAAGTAATATTTTCTGCAGAAGTTATGAAAATAAATCTTTTGTGGGAATGGTGCCCAGGAGAAGGCGGGGTAGCGAGCTGGGTTGCAGGCAGTGGCAGGATGTTCTGCAGTCAGTGTCCGAGTTCCCAAAGGCTCCATGGTGGTGCAAGGGCATTCCACAGCAGCCTGGGCAGTTTTTGCAACCTCTTCCACAAGCTTCCTGTTTCGCAGAAGATTGTTTTACATAGGGATTTTTACCAGCTCTTTTCATGCAACTTACATGCCTATTAGATTAGGTTCAAGTTTCGCTTGCATTCGTGCTGTAGCCAGACAACACAGATAAGCTGCCCAGGCCTACTGCTGTTGTGCACATTAATTAAGATCCATAGCGGCCTAACGGAGCATGCTGGTTGCCTGGCTCCCACTCCCTACCACTTTCTCAGCATCACTATGTAGCCATAAAGGGGAACATGTCTGTTAAAAGGTACCTTTTTCTAACTGAGGGTGAAGTGTCCCAGCCACAAAGGAGGGATGCTACTGTACAGAGGCTCTGTCTCCAGAGCTAGACTATTCAGCAGAGCATTAGTCCCTGGATTGTTATTTTTTCTTAAACTTTGAAATCCCGCACTCATTCAAGAAACTCAAAGTGTTAGGAAAATGCTTCATGTTTCAGCAAATGTACAAGAGGTTCAGGGAACTGGCTACCACATTAAAGAGCTACCCTGTGGCCTCCACTGTAAACGAAGAGGAATAACAGTGGTTATTGAAAGTTGTTTTACTTTGTCACAGAGCTACTGGAGCAGCCTGAGCAGCATTGCTTGCTTTTTGGAAACCCTAGAGGAGAATATGACCTAGGAACAATCATACCNAGAACAATAATTCCTTTTTGACACCATTGTTCCCAAATGTTAAAAAAAAAAAAAAAAAAAAAAAAAAAAGTGAAAGGAAAAAGTGATCAGGGTAGCAATATTGTGCAATGTGGCTGTTTTAAAGTTACTCAGGAAGTCTATATATTGTTACATTGCTTTCAGACACAATAAAAGGCCAGTTATTAATCCTGCAATTACCCAGCCTTATCACTGCTATCCACAGAGGCTGACTGAGACTGGACTTCTAGATGATATTGTCTTCATTATGGTGACCAAAATGAAATTTAATTAGAGACCCATCTCTCAAACTGACAATTGAAAAATTTAAGAGTTATGAAATTAATACTAATACTTAATTACAATAAGATATTTTTCCATTCTGGACTGGGGATTTTTGATAGTCTGGGTAGCTCTTCTATCAATTCACTCTTTAGTGGCTGTAAAGCATGATTATGGGGATGGGGAGAAATGCTGTTCATGACATAAAAAGCATATCCTTCCTGTCAGCTCTGAGCGTGGAACAGAATATCTACTCAAAAAGGTTTGCACTGGATCATATCAGTTCCTGACTGCAAACTCTAAATCCACATTGTAGGAGCAAGACAAAATGATCTACAGGTAACAGAAACGGAAAAAATGAATTGATAGGGAGATCAGACTGTGACTAAATGGAAGCAGGGAAGCTGAAAGGCAGCATTTTAATAAGTAAGGCTTTTGTACGGTTTTCAGGTACAATTGGGCAGATTTGTATAAAACAAAATTTCATCCTGGAGACCATTTAAATTTCATTGATAAGAATGCACTTCATTGCTTCATTTAGAAACTTCCACTGTGGCTTTTTCCCCCTTATTTCTTTGTATAAAAATAAGAACCATCTGTATGAAAAAAAAAAAAAACAACACACAACTTGTTTGTGTGACTGCTTTTCTGTTGTTGTTTAGATTTCTAGGAAACAGATGCATGTTTCTCATTTGGGGAAGGCTTACATCTGTTCTGCCGAATTCTCTGCAGAAATTCTTAATTTTCCAGTGAGAGCATATTCAAATATATTTGAAAATAACAAACTTTCCCTCCATCATCTATGTGCATGCAGACATGTTACAAGGAAAAATGGTCATTTTGACACAGTAAGGAATTGTTTTGTCAGCAAATCTATAACTGTTTGCAAAATGCTATATAATAATTTAGGTGAGAAGAAAAAAAGAGAAGGTAGCAACAAATTTACTTCTGTAATATGTGAAAGAATATTTGCACAGTAGGAGCTCTTACAGTCTCATATTGAAGAGTGGCATACAATTCAGCAAGGCTGAAATTAATAAAAATTCATGTGTAAGGTTTAATAAAGATGTAATTCTGTCTACAAGTTACTTAAACCATTGAGGGGAATTCTATAGTAGGAGTATTATTCTCTTTCATGGTTTAAATATTTTGTAGGGAGGATATCATTCTCTGTTACATTTACAAGTCTTCTCCAGAAGGGGAGAAAGGGAAATAATTTTGAGAGTTCTAAATGTTAGTCTACTTTTGAATCTACTTCAAAACATTGTATATTTTTCCATTGCTTCTTGTTTTGAAAAGAAACAAGAAGAACAACGTAACTGGTAACAGCACATGACTCATGTTCATATGTGCCCATTTCAGGTTTGGATTAAAGTGTTTTGCATTAAGGTATCTTCCTTTGCCTAGGGGATTTTTATCTTCAGCTTAGAAATAGAAGATGAAAAAATGTATAATCAGTAGTCAAATCCTAGTGCAGAAGAATCTATGAGTACATCGAGAAGAGCAAACCTATTAACTTGTTCACCTTCAGGGAGAGGATCCTACAGTAGTGATGCATTTTGGAAATAAATTTGAAGCAGGTGGACAGAGCAGCAGGAGGGCAGGATCCGGCTAATGCAGCAGGAGGGCAACACCAGCCAGTTAGAAAGAAGTGATTCGTTTGGACTGTGGGGAGCTGAATATTAAAATTGCCAAACTGACTATTTCCTACTGCAGGTCTTAAATAAATTAGACCTGCACAGAAATGTGGGCAGTGATATCTCCCCACATGGCACAAATAATAATGGAAATGAAAGCTACCCGTGTGTGCTCCAGTAAAGCCCTGAATGCTCGGGTGGGCTATTGCTTCAGTCCTGTTTAAGCTTGTCACTGTAAGTGTCGCTTGTGGCCAGATGTAAATGTCCCCATAGGTATTTCCTAATGTTACTGGTATTGTCTACATAGCAGTGAATTTCTTTCAGTGCAACGGATACAGCTTTCTGCTTTATATTCCTCTCTAAATCCAGTACTGGTGCCATCAGGTGGTGGTGGTGTGGGACTGGTAGGAGATAAGAGCTCAGCAGGGAGGTCACAACTTCCTGAAGGAATGACAGGAGGGGAGAGACATCCCTGAATGTGCTAGAGAGCGAGAAAGCTGTGCTAAGCTGCTGCTGCAGCGTGTCCAGTCGAGGCACCCTGCAGCCTCCAGATGTCCTTTCCCAGGTCACCACAGGGACTCTGTTTTCCCTTGAGCAGTGGATACAAAGAGCTGCCTTGAGTTAAAAGTGAGTCTCCAAGTAGCAATACAGGACTGGAGACTTCTGTGCAGTGCCAGCCTAACCGCTAACACTTCAGAAAGGGGTGGAAGAGGTGGCTTTGTTCAGACACTCTAATAGACTTTAAATGGGCCTTGAGTGTACTACCCAGGATGCCACTTGAAGCAGGACAGATCCACTCATGCTCATCCTTTATCTTGCCAGAATAGTCCCCGACTCCCTTGATTTGTGACGCTGGCTAATGTGTGGCTGCTTGCACTGAAGTGCATCAGTTTGTTCATGTATGCACACCTCTGCTGCTCTGCTTCTGGAGGTCTGTGCTGTTGGCTGGTGCTCCTTGGGCTGCTGTTGGCAGTAGTTCTGCCTGGATGTTGCCCACCTGCTCGTCTGTCCAGAGATGGCTGATATTCCACCTGCTGTCACTCTGGCTGTATCTTTTTTCTTTTTTTTTTTTTGTCTGTAGCAGCTGGCCTGGTTGCGCGTTGATTTGTTGCATGCAGTGTTTTTTCTCCTCTGACTGCATACCTTAGGCTACAAATTATACTCTGAATTTTCCATCCCACAAGGGTGCAATGGAAAGAGTTGTATGCAGAAGAAATCTCCTGCTGACTTCACTGGGACACTAACCATATCCCAAATCATCAGTGTTACAGGGTTCATCATGAAGTTTAGCTCTTTGCTCAAAATACTGCACATCTGAGAATAGTTTCCAGCAAATCATATTTTTGTGGAAATGTCCCTGCTCCCTTACAGAGGCTTCTTAGCATTTGTACTTCTAGGCCTCACCTCTTCTTAAGAACCACTCTTGAGAATGTCTCCTTAGCAATTTCAGTCTGCAGAAAGTTCCTTCTTCTACAGAGTCCTGGTCTGCATTTCATTCCATTTAACCAGTGAAAATGGTTTCTTGCTGCTGAAGAAAATGTTCTTTCAAGGCAGACATCCTCCCTTTAGTCTCCTGAGAATGGAGCTGAATTTTTGAAAGAGCAAACTTCTCTGCTGCACATTTTGAGAGTCACTGGAGTTTGCCTGCGGTTCCTCTTTGTCCTCCCAGTAGATTACACAAATTAATGAGACAGCATTTGGAACTCCTCTTTATTTCACTACTTTACAGAGAAGCTTGAGATACTGGGAGAGTCTGCCCACAGCTGAGTCCCCAGCAAGCAGAGGTCCCTTAACAGTATTTCATAGCTACAGGATTTGATTATGCAATGTTGAACCATGGGTCCATTTACAATTACCTTCTTGTGAAATTGTCTCCACTGTAATTAGTGGAGCATCAATATTTGTCTTCTAACCATGGTTTTAGGAAAGGTTTAACACTCAGCTATAAATCATCATCTGAAAACTGACAAGTAGGTTAGTGCAGAAACGTTTCTAAAACTTTGGTGTGATGAGTTTGTTGTGATTAGCTTAAAGGAGGATGGAAATAGAGACATCAAACAGATTTAGGTGAGGTTTTTTTTCTATTTTGATAAAGAAAAGAAGTTACGATCAAAGTTAAGTCATGATAATGCTAACCTTGAAGCTTTTGGGATGTGTTGCGCTCAGGCAGCAATGGGATGGCAGAATGGATCCTCAGGATGAGTGTGCTGGGGGCTATCCAGCTGAATAAGCTGGGTAGAGCAGCTTGTGATGCTGGTGCCGTGTGCAGACCCCAGCTACTCCCACCTTGCAGCACCACAGACCCCACAGAAAGCAAAAACCCTTGCAAAACTGAGGTCTTTCTATCATACTCTCAATTGTGAGGACATCACTTCCCAGCAGTCTCTACTTTCAGACCACCTAAGAAAGAAAATAACTTCCCTAACTAAAAATAGTGAGATCTCCTTTGCCATTAATTGTAATGAGGTTTGAGACTTTCAGTTCTTACAAGTAAAAAAAAACATATAGCAATTGAACATAACAAAGGTGATCTATGCTAATTCAATTTTATGTTCATAAAAGCCATTTGTGGACAGTCATCATTAATTTTCCAGCAAAAAATGGCATAGGCTTTTGGCTTCTGCTCCATGATCTACTTTATTTCTTGGGGTACACACCTTGTCTCAAGGTCATGAGTTTTAAAACTTTTCAGGGGGCTTGTGCTGGTTGTCCTTCACAAGATCTGGTTGCCAAAATGGACAGAATGTGCCAATATTAATTTAGTTATTGTCATGCTAAGGTTTAGTTTGGGGTTTGTTTGCTTGAGAGTTTGGGTTGCAGTTTTTTTACACTGCATAGTTTAGCTGACATAGTTACTAATTTTAAAAAAATGTGGTATTGACTATGGTGTCAGGTAAAAGTCCCAACTTACAGCCACTTTTTAAGATAGGAAGCACATTAAAAAATGAAGTTTCTACAATTGGTCTACTGTGAAGCTGATCTGGAGAGTAAAGTTTACCTACAGAATGGACCTACTGTTGTCAGTAATTACTGGAGGTTCTGCAGAGTGTGTGACTGCTTTGGCAGGTTAAACAGTTTGAATGTATTACTTCAGGAGCAAAGGGTCAGCTCTGCCAGTTCTGTGAAAGACATTTGCTGGGAATCCTGTAGACACAAGTTCTAGTTCATTCACGCTACTCAAGAGAAAAATTTGGTGGTACAGTCCTCAGACTAGAATAAGGAAATAAGATGAAGATGAAGGAGTTAAAAACAAAATTTACTGAGTTAAAAACAACAAAACAATAAAACAGTTCAAGTTGAACTTATTCCCTTTGATAGAGCTCCTAAAATGTAATAGGTGACTGAGGGATAGAAAATCACAGTCCCTTTCTTCAGCAATAGGTTGACTTTATCACTTGAAAAATATACAAAGTTCAAAACTGGAGTCAGGTTTAAAATAGTTCATGTGGGTGTGCTAATAGAAAATCAAACTTTCTGGAATTGTTCTTTCTTAAAAGCAAACTGCCTCAAAAATATGGATTCAATACTTTAGGGAAAATATGGAATTCGGAAAAGATGAAGAAATTCAAAAGCAGTTTTAACCAGTGGGGTCAGGTATTCCCCTTGTTTTCTAGATATTCACACCGTGAAAAGAGTAGAAAGCAGAGGTGCAGTACAATCACTGATGAATGAGAAAAAAAATCAAAAGCAGGGCAAAAAGTCTCATACACAATTGATAAAAAATTTACCTGCTTCACCTGACACTTCACTATTGACTTTATCTAATGTGGAAAACAATCATAACAGAAATAATAATATACAGTATCGGTAACTGAAAGCAGCACAAATTGAGTGCAAACAACATGAAAAGAGAAAGTCACCAGTCCAGTTAGGCAATAAAGATCACAATTTTCAAGGACCGTACTCAAATCCCTGTTATTAATCAGGCTCCCAATTTACAACAGATGATATTGTGCAGCTGGTGATTGATAATCCTTTTGGGCATAATGTCGGTTCTTCTTTGAACCACGAAGACACAGCTTGTGTGTGTTTGAGAACTCATAGATCGGTGAGCTCCACAGTTCACCAGCTGCCCAGATTACTTTCTATTGAAAAAAAATGCTTTTGTCTGGGGGGAGGAGAGGAATGAATTGATAATATTTCCCTGTTCTTTTCTTTTTTTTTTTTTTTTTTGAGATATGGAGGAAAATTTGCAACATTTTGAACATAAAAGTGAAAGCTATTAGAAGCAATAATATTGCTAGAACACAAACATCTGTCACTCATGCAGACATCATCCTGTAAACACATCTAACTATCTCTGTTTTCCCTTCTGATTGTATCGGGGTAGCTTGTGGCATAACAATGATTTGAGTGACAGACGTCCAATCTGGAACAGAGCTATGCATATTTATATTTGTTTACAGGGCCTCATTACTCCTGAAAGATGTAAATTTTAAAATTTGCTTTTATTGAGAAAACAAACCATGAGGAAAAGATTGTTACTTTGGAATGCAGAGTCAAAGTTATTGTAGGGCTCTGGCTTTCATAAAAATTTTACCAAGTTTTTAAATTGACTAATGAAAAAAAGCCTGAATAATTTAAATGGAGACCGTATTTTCTATATTAGAACCATACTATACCAATACAACAGAAGAGACAACACTTGAGACACAGCTTAACTTAATCCTCTTCCTCCCAGACTTTGATTACAATCTTCAAAACTGCTACAGAACCTCTATATTAAAGGCAGATTTTCCCCTATCTTCCTATTAAATTATTGTTAGATTACTGGAATGCAACATGAATAAGTTTAATCAATGAGATTTTAATTTTTGCATGTGGCCTTAGCAATATAATGAAAATTGGATAATTATTTAAGCTTTTCGATATAGACCACTGGAGACTTTTGCATTTCGAGGTATTAAAACCCTTCCTACGTAATTTTTTTCTTTTCTTCGTTATATATCAACTATAACAAATTAATTCCCAATTCTGACAGGTCTCTGAAGAATCAGGCAGTTTTGTTTGTGGTATGGGCATGACACTCCAAATACTTACACTTTTAGTCCTATTTGACCATATCTGTATTTTCTTTCCAGTGTACTAGATGTAATGGGTCCCATATCCCATACAAACAATGCTTTCTACCCAGAGATCTGCAATGTGGACAAAATATGGTCCTTTGCCAATAAAACCATGCTCTCTCTTTAATGATACCAATCTGTAAGTTGGCATTTTGCATTATGTGCCTATTTGTCAAGCAGTAAATTGATTTGTTCACGACAGAAAGAGAATAATGTGCAACCTAATAATCCGGAACTACTGTAGTACGATAGAAAGGTTTAGGGGCTTGTTTTCCAAAGGCCGTGCTCACATTTGAAATCAGTGCTCTAACCTGAAATAAAAAAGAAGGGGAAAGAAAGATAATTTCTACCTGATGTTTCCAGTGTTTCCCTATCCTGGGCCCTCTAATCTGGTGTCCCTCAGGCAATCAGCATGGTCAGCTGGCTTCTTTCAAAGCTGCATCCATTTTCTCTTTCTTACTCGTGGGTTTTTGCAGAGCTAGCCTGTGAAGAGAAGAGAGAAGGTGAAGTGCAGGTGAATATCTTGGAAAGGATCTTTGGATGGAGTTTTTTACAAGGCAGGAGAGAAAGCTGTCTCAATTAAAATTACTAGGAAAAAAATTTAACTAAATGAAAGTAATGTTTAAACAATTTTAACTATTAGTTTTAAATTAGAGATGCAATCTCTATGTGGTGAGCCAGAATATATCATCTCAAATATTTTCCCAGGATACTGGACCAACAAATATTCATAACTATAGATGGCTATACTTTTTGCGATAACCACTGATTCTTTGAAAACAATGCTTGTTTTCACAGAAATGAGAAGCTTCTCTCTTGAACAGTTTTTCATTTTGAAGCCTATGTTACCTTAAATCAGGTACTAAATAACTAGTGTCTGATTTTCCCATAGTAATAATAAAGCAGTCTTTCCCAGTGGCTTCCTTGTCCCCAGACCTCACTGATTTATGCTCACTTCTGGAGCACCAGTTTCTGTCATGGCTATTGCTTATTTTATTTCTTTTAAATTATTGTTACTGTTGTGATAAAGCACAGAGTATCTTGTTGCAAACCCTATGGGCACTGGTTAAAAAAATAGAAGACTTCTCTTCCCTTATCAAGTTTAAAATTACTCCATCTGAAGGTAGAAACTGTGTGAGAAAAACTAAAGCTATTGCAAAAAATAACAGCATAATAGTGAAATGATTATGCTTCCCATCAGAGAGGTGGTCCAAAATGTGAAAATGTCATCAAGTATCTTGGAAAAGAAATTTTTTGAAATTGCAGCCAGATCTACACTTCAGCCAACAGAACAAGCAAAATGAGCTGTACTCTGACTTTTTATACAGCGAAAAATTGAGGTCTCTTAAATATCTGCTAGTCTGAGGTAGAAATTTTGGAACTGCAATTTTGTGCTTGAATTAAACTGTTCCCATTCCTAATTTTATTACAGGCTTTGTCNGCTCTCATAAAAAATGTGTGAAGCTGTGCCAGTAAAAAGTGACACATTTATAAATATGGAACAATGTAGTCATATTAAACCTATGCCTACAAACATCCTGCATATTACATCACTCTGGTTGAACTGCTTTACCCAATAGACTTACGGAATTCATTTGCTGAAAAAGAAAGAGCTGAGCTCCTGTCTTAAAGTTTAGCAGAGACAAAAAAGTCTGGAGGAGGAGAGTTGTACTACTAGCTGTTTGCAGCATTTTTTGTG
>VYZQ01016897.1:0-23575 GCA_013400655.1 Mystacornis crossleyi | reverse complement strand
GAGCAAGAGCCATGGCAGATCAGGAACTGGACAACTGGAGCTATCCCGCTCCTCCCATCTCTCTGGAGAGCACTTAAAAGTACTAGTTCCTCGCATTGTTCAAAGGGGACCCGAGGTGCTCTAAATCACCAAGAGGTGATTTCATTAGTGCTGCGGTTGCAAGCCCAGCAATCAGAGCTGCTGGAGTTTGCCTGGCTAGACACTAAATCCATGGTTCTGGATGGAGAGCAGAGGCAATGGAGTGAGATGTGGAGGCTCTCAAGGCTGTACCAAACCAGAGTGGGTCCCAAGAGCTGTAAACCTTGTTACAGAGCAGCAGGAAATCAAGCTCACTCGTTCCATACGTTTGCTGCTGAAGTACACTTGACTTTCTGTGTGCTTGATCCAGTATAAACCACAGGCATCCACTGGAAGGATTAGCAAACATTCAAAATAAAAGTCCGAGTGGCTCAGAATGAGGTAAGAACAGGCTGGATTAACACACTTCTCCTAGCAAACTAATAAAGGTGAGGACCTGCTGAAAGCCCACACAAGAACTTGTCAAGCAGAGAGTAAACCAGAAATGATGACAAGTAACAGGCAGAGTAAATCACACTTACTCCTTTGCGAAGCACTCACAGGGACTGGGCATGAGCCAACAACCTTCTGCAGCACCTGTACCACCTCCTGCATGGCCCAAACCCTCTGAACTGCTGCTGCCCTGAGTGTGATTCATCCCACCCTAAACCAGGTACCTGAACACTGGCAGGATAGACCACCCCGTGCACAGCCCATCCCTCCCCACTGCCTGCAGGGACAAGGGTTGCCCGAGCAGATCTGACTGGAAACCTCCCTTTCCCAGCGGCAGAGCTGGAGACAAAACTCACTGATGTTACATCACTAGGATTATTCTGCTGTCCTGGATCAGTGCCACTGGCCAGCCCATCCACACCACAGCCAGCTGTCACAGTGGGGGTCCCCAGGAATGGGCAGACAGGGAGCTTTCTTCTCCCCACATATGTCCCAGGGCTTGTGATCAAAACATTCAGGCCTAGGGCAGTTGGGATTTTCATTTCTTTTGATCAGAGCACAGTCTGTGAGGGAAGCGTACATGTATTTCTGGAGCATAGCAGAACCCAGGCATATTTAAGGGCAGGCAGACACAGAATGGGGATAACCAACCCAAGAAATAGCCCTTTGTAAAATCGCCAGCATGCCATCTGCAAGCTCCAAACTCACACATTTTTCATGATGAGCTGGAGGGAAGGGAAAAAAAATACCCAGGGGAAAAAAAAGGATTATGTTAAAAAAAAAAGCTCTGCTCCAAAAGCTACTCAAACTGCTGCAGAAGCCTGCCTGCCCCTTCTGCAGCAAAGCCCAAGGGAAGCTGCTGATGAGTCAACAGCCAGCCTGCGTCGCCGACTCAGTAAAGGAAGTCCAATCTCACCACTTGAGAACAAAGTGTGCTGGTTCATCGAGTACACACTGAGAATGCAGTCTCAGGATGCCCTCCCCGAGCTGGGAGCTGCAAGGATACAGCCTGGCTGCCAGCCAGCAATCCTGAGAAACCGGGAGAGGTGACGTCCATGCATAGCTGGGACATCTGCATTGTGCCACCCTGCTGCCAGGCCAGCCTGGCCACTGTTCCTCAGGCTACCATGCTCGACACTTGCAGCAGAGACTGCTCCTGGAGGGATTTTCTCCCTTTGCTGGAATCACTCCCTCGCAGCACTGGGTGTTCTGGGATGCAGCACCCAGCCCTGCAAGGAGGAGCTGAGGTGTCTGCTCACTGCAAGATGGGGGGCAGTGGTGTGTCCCAGTCCTACACCCACTACCGGTGCACCAGTTGATTCTTCTCCCCCCTTCAGTACACTCATCTCCAGCACTGCTACCTGCAAGCAGACCTGCTCCACATGCCTCCTCTTCCACTGACACTGGTATCACAAAACCACAACCTGCCAGCAACTACACACCCTTGGAAAGAGCTGCTGGAACTCCTGGAGACATGGGGGCAACTCCTTATGGGAGTCCAGTAAAGAACAACACAGCTCAGAGGAGATGAACATCAACTGGGCAGCCCCACACCATCACGATCCAGCCAGCCCTGCACCAGCTGGATGTGTTCCCACGAGCACAGCAAGGAGCTGCTTGACCTGTGCATGTGGCCATTAGAGAAAGGCAGAGGGAACTGAGGGAGGAGGACAGGACAGGGACACAGACATCGGCTGATGTGGCAGACGGCGTTTGCGCTGGTGCTGCTGCCATCGCCAAGCTGGTACTCGCCGAGGTTGTGCCTTCCTGTTGCCACAGCACTTTCTGTTTTCTGTTAAAACAAGGCCACAGCAACGACGCAAGTATAGATCTGCAAAGCCAAGAATATCTGGGAAGCCTGCCAGGAAGAAGCAGCCTTCCTGCTCGTCCTCCCGCTGTGTGCAAATTCACAGGAAACAGAATCTACAGTACATACTAATGTGGCTTAATGCGAGATCCAAGAGCCACCTCGAGATCCTGCTTGCATCCCTGTCAGCCTGGGGAAGGAGCCACATGCCAAGAACATTAAATCATTAAATAAAGAAGGAAATAAAACCTGTACAGGTGCATAAAATCCCACGTAGGTGCCGCTGCTTTATGAAGTGATGCTCTGCTGTGCAAGCTCAACATGCTGCCAACATTGCCACCAGTAGCAAGCCCAGGTCAGGTCCTGGCACATCCGTTGCTCAAAAATGGCTTCAAAGTCTCCTATGAGCACCCATATCAAACCAGCCAAGTCCACATCCTTTGGGGTTTATTATGGTGTGACTCTGGGAATACAAAGCTCATCTGAAACATCTCCTTCCCATTTACAACAGGAGCGGTACCCAAAGCCCTGATGCTCCCAAACTGCTAATAACTCTTACCCTTACTTTACCTTGTTTAATCCTTAAGCTGTGCTGACATGAGCCAACTTTGCATCCAACACCCAACTGCACTCCACACCAGACTGGGACCTCGTACCTGGCTCTACTCATGCTGGAAACCTCTGTGCCTCTGTTTACACAACTGTAAAATAACTGAAGAGCTCACACGGGGGCTGTAAGGCTCAGCTCTGGTTCAAGGAAGCCAGTGGAGATCCTTCGACTACGGGCTCTAGCAGAGGTGCCACACACGGTTCCACTGGGATGTAGTGTCACCAGCACGCACACTCCAGGTGGATGACCAGGCACATGGGCAGGAGATGCCAGCCTGCCTGTTGGAAGGGAAAGCTGCCCTGACTACTCATTCCTCTGATAGCTCCCATCTGACTGGAATTGGCTTTTATCGCCGCACAGGAGCCCTTCAAGCTCCAGGTAATTCTCAGGCATGTCACCATACAAAATAAAATCCTTTTGAGTAGCCATGAGCCAGAAGTGATCAGGGAAAGGAAACAACTGATCTTCTGCTTTGCCTCTGATGACCCTGGCATCCAGGTGGCTGCCAGCAGGATCCTCCTGGGACAACAAGCCAAGATATGCTGCACCTCTCTGCTTTCCTCACAACTGCACTGCAATTTGTGCTAACCTAGAAAGGACCCTCGAGCTTAAGGTGGCTCTTAGTGGAGGCAGTTTGAGACAGCTGCTTTCTGCGGAAAGCATACCTTAAAATACAGCTCTTGCCTTCTGCCTCACACCCAGCTTTTGACATTTTACAGCTGCAGTAAAACAAAATGTTTTAAAAATCTGATTTTCAGCTTTGGAGGCACAAAACCTAGAGGCAGGGCGCGGGCAGGGAGAGCTGGTTTCCAAGCAGCCAGGCGGGAGATGAGAAGAGCAGCAGTGGCTGTGTGCACAGCACCTTTCAGAGGACGAGATCCACCTCTGGAGCGGGAAGCGACTCCCACACACTCCACGGCACAACCCGCTGGCTGCCAATGGCTCAACCCAGGAAGCAACCCCTGGGCATCAGCATGATGGGCTGGGGATTATTTTGAAGGCAGTGCTTGTCTGCTCGCCAGCTCCCAGGGCTCTAGAGCCTTCTCCCCAGCTCCCCTACCTCCCTCTAGGAATTACACATGGAAGTGGCTGCCAGAAGTGACAACGTCAGGACTGGATTAGAACAGGCATCCCTCCCTAAGGGCAGGATGCTGTTACACCTGTGAGATGCGGGAAAGCAGAGCGCTGACAGCAAGGAAGAGCGTCAGTTGCTGGCCTCCACATTTCCAGTCTACAAAAAACATCAATGCAGGGACTTTTTTCAGCAGATTAAAGGAATTTGGATTGTCAATATCCGATACAGAGAGGATGTTTGATTTAGATGGTATCTTTTGTTTGACTAGGGAAAAAGAAGTTCGGAAGCAAAGGAGGAAAGTGATGCAGAGGCCACAGGGCAGCAGTCACAGGGTGGGGGGAAAAAGCAGCAGCTCAGGTAGGACTAGCAAGGCACCTGCTCCTGGGATGGAGACTGGGGTGAATTAAAGCAATTAAACGGGGGAGGTAAATGGAGTTGTAAAGCCTTTTAAGGCTGTGCTCTTAAGGCAGATGAGATAGAGTCATCTCTTGCAAGAAAACATTTGACATTCCTCCAAAACAGGGCAAGATGCAAGAGGGAGTTGTCTAACCCTGGGGACAGCAAAATGACTGCAGTCTGCACTGCCCGTGGCAGTCCAACACTGCCCTTTCCACCTCCCATGCTGCCCTCTCCACCTCCCATTCTCGTATCAGTGGCCCAAGTGGGAAAACCTTGAGGGCAGGGATGCTTTGGGAGGAAGAGCTGCTCAGTAGAAGCACTTCATCTCTGCTATGCCTTCTGGTGTGCATGTGGAGAGATGCTGTCCTGATTAAAAAAAATATCTGGAAATGTCAGTGCCTCTCCCCCTGGGATGTGCACCATGGCTACAAACCAGGTACAACCATTAACACTGCTGTAAAATGAGCTCTTCATTCCACTCCCATCACACTGGGGAAGGCAAAATATCCCAAACAGGTGTCTGTCCCAGGACAAAGCCCTTCAGGCCATGCCTGCTGTCCTGCAAGCAAAGAGAGATGGTTCAGGCAGTTGAGAAACAGTGCAAGGCAGACAGCAACAGGAGAAGAAAGAAGAGGAAGCTGAAGCTCTGGGCAAGCAGCACAATGTCCAAGTAGCCCAGGAGCAGCCTGGGATGAGCAGGGCATGACATGAACTAGAGGGGCTGCAGAAATCCACCGGAGATTAGGTGGGAGTGATGGAGCCAGCAATGAGTATCTTTGAGAGGTCACAGTGAATGGGTCAGATTTCAGAATTACAGAATGGGTTGGGTTAAAAAGGACCTTAAACGGGTCATCTCATTCCAAATCCCTGCCATGGGCAGGGACACCTTCCACTAGACCAGGTTGCTCCAAGTCCTGTCCAGCCTGGCCTTGGGCACTTCCAGAGATGCAGCCACAGCTTCTCTGGGCAACTTCTGTCAGCACCTCACCATCCTCACAGGGAAGTTCTTCCTAATATCTGCTGCTTTAAAAATAGAACAAACTCTTCGTAGAGCAAGTCTTGAACTCAAAACAATGTTGAAGTACTGAAGAAAGAGCTGGAACTATCTCAGGAGGAAATTCATCAAGGATTGTGGAAAAGTGCCAATTTTGAGAATAATCAAACAAGCAAAATAATCCCAAGAACTATGAAATTCTTCAGAGGATAACCTGACACTGGAGGTGAAACTTCACACTCAAGGTGAGTGGGCAACACCAGGATGTCCCCTCCAGGAACGAAGGGAATTATCATTGTGGTGATGGGGGTACCAGGGCAGGACAGAGTGGGATGCGGACCTGGGAGGGAACGACCTGTGCCAGGTGTTGCTCTAGAAATATCCATGTATCAAAACATACAGCAGAGCTGCTCCAGAACCCCCAAATCCAAGGGCTTGGAGACAAGCAGAGAGGCATATTTGCAGCCTTTCCTGCACCCCAGAAGCCTCTGACTGTGAGGTCTGGGATGCCAAATCCCACTGCTGGAAAGCAGCACTCCTGGCTCTACATGGACACTGCCAGACCAGGCAGTGCCAAGCTATCATTTTTCGGCTGGAAACAGCCCCGGCATGAGCCCTCAGCTGGGAAGCAGAGCACTGGCAAGGCCAGACTGTGGTTAGCTATCAAAGACAACTATAAAAAGATATTTCACACACAGGCTTTTTTTTTTCCTTCTCTTTTTTTTTTTTGGTTGTGTTTCCCCCCCCCTTCCCCCCTCCCCCCCAGGATTAAATCAACTCAACAGCCCCCTTTACAACTTCCCTTTTGATGTGTTCAGACTCATTAAAGTTTCATTTCTTTCTCTGTTTTCCCTGGGGGAGGAACGGGAGCACACACAAAAGTTTATTTCAGAAGCAGGGTCGGCAGCTGCAGCAGCAGCAGCTGCTGTTGCTGTGGGACAAGCAGAGCCTCCACCAGCCTCTGCTCCGTGCCCAAATCCCTCGGCAAAACACATCCCCCTGCAGCCACCCCACTCCCAAAAGCAGCCCCGGCATCACCCTGGCATGACACTTCACGAGCGTTTCTGCAGGACGCACACGCGGGGTCACACGTCACAAAGGGAACACACGAGAGATGGAAAGCTCTTGCAAACCCTGTGGGGAGTTCTGGGTTTGACCCTGCAAGTTTTCAGATCTGACCCTGCAAGTTCTGGGGTCCCTTTCCAGCCTGTTTAGCTGCCCCCACTGGCAGCACCAACCTTTCCCCTACAGCTCTGGCCACTGCTCTGGGATAATCACCCACACACATCAAGGGAGTAGCAGCTCCCCCATGTTTCCTTCTTGCCTGAGCAGCTGTTTAAGTGTCTATTTTAAAACTCAGTTCCCTATTTTAAAATAGCTAATGAGGCCCCAATCTCTGCTGACAGACATCGTCTCTACGAGGTCTGGGAGATGCTTCTCTGTTTGCTGGGCTCCTTTTCCCAAGCCCTGCATCTCAGCATGCCCAGCACGTCTCCAATCCATACAAACATGGTAAAGAGGGAAGTTTTTAATTTAAGGGCCAACTCCTGCTCTCCTACCGTGAAATACCAGCGGTACAACCACATGCTCCTAGACAGAGATGCATCAAGCAGCCAGGCAGAGGCTGGCATTCTGCACGATTTTCTGTTACTATTTTTTTTATCGTCCCTTTGATTTTATCAGATATTTTTTAAAATTTCCTGACCAAGAGCAAACAAGGAGCTGTCCCAGCTGGCCACTGCCCAAAAAAAGCCACGTACATGAGAGAGACTTTTCAGGATGTGGTGGGATGTCCCTGTGCATCCCTATGCAAGTCCAGGATCCCGAGCAACACCTTTACGTGCTCTCCGTGCACCCCAAGGCAGAGGGAACCCCACAGAGAGGACCAGGTAGAGGGGGCCCCCTGGACAGAACCAGATGGGAGCGGACCCTGATCACTTACCTGACCACAGGCTCGGGGATGGCCTCGGCGCTTGCTGGCACCTGGACACCCTTCTCCCACTCCTGCCTCCAAGGATCGGCCAGAACATAATACTCATCAGGGCTCAGCTGGAAGGAGTCAGGGATCTTCATGGCTGTTATCAGATCCGTCCGGAAAACCTGCACCAGAAAAAAAACCCATCCTGAGTGCAGAGGTCTAGCAGAGCCTGGGGGCACATGTGCCTGGGAGGGGTGGCCTGGGGAAACTGCCCCTGAGGGACAGCACAGTGGGTATCTGCGCCACCAATGGCACCGCTTCAGGGTGTCACTTTAGGTCCCTTCAGGGTGAGATTTGGGCAGGGGAATATGGCAACGGGCAGGGACTCCCCTCCAGCCAGGCACTGCCAAGAGCCCAAGCCCTGCAGCTGCAAGTCCTCCAAGGTCCCCCATACTGGGCAGTCAGGAAATCTAGCCAGAGGGTGTGAGCTTGGACAAGATGCAGACTGAAAATTAGTATTAAACTAAAGAAACAGGCTTAGGGGATTGGTGGTTTCAGCACAGCCACATAAATCTACTCCAAATGCCAAAGGATGTACAGCAAGTGAGCTTCTCCACATTCAGCCTTCACAGGGATAATGGTGTTCTTGACATGAACGAAGATGTGGGAAATACAGAGCAACTGTGTCCCAAGCACCTGCATGTCTCCACCACATCACCTCACTGTCCTCAACAGGGACAGACAAAAGCTGAAGATAGAAAATACCCAACGAAAAGGTGATCTAGGTGCTGCTTGCACATCCACAAACACAGATTTTTCCTGACTCAATAAACTCCTTTTGAGATCAACACTGGTCCCCCTCTTTGGAAAATCCTCCAGTCCTTCAGTCCGCGAATGGGCTTATTCTCGATCTCACTCCTGGTCCTGCAGCATCTTCTCCCAATATACATGGATGAAAAACTAATTCTAAAAATATCCCTCACAGTAAGTAAGGTTTTCCTTCCAGAGGGTTGCCTGACAGCAATGACTCGTGCAATCCTGCCTCTTGCAGCATAAAAATAAATTGTAAATGAAAATGGTTGATTTCTCCTCTCTACCATCTGCTGTTAGCTGGAATAACAACTGCCAGTGGCAGCAATCCTGCCTGGACACTATCTCACTCCATCCCTGCTACTTCTGCATTCCTTCCATAAGGCTGGGATGGATCAGATGTTTTCTTTGGATATTGTTTAATCTCTTCAGAGTCTATTCTCCAAGTGAGAAATGCTTTGTCAGAATCACAAGAAATAATACAATATAGTTTTACCTTTTTGGATGCGAAGATAACACACTTTGGAGAGTATTTGGGAATCCAAATTGGCTGAAATGCAGGAAACTAGACGTTAACTAAGACCACTGAGACCAGTATTTAGGTCAGTTTGTTTAATCCTCAGAGTCTCAACTGCTAACCCAATTAGAGTTAAATACAATATATAATCAACCCTTGCTATGTTGGGACCTCTGAATCTTACTGGTACTTTCCTCCTCATGCAGCTGTTTGGAGATATTTTTGACTATGTCTATATAAACCTGATTTGAGTTGGTCAGACACAGTCTTGGCACACCACCCTTCAACAAACATAATTAATAGCCTATATATTACAGTCAGCTCAGTTTGGAAAAGAGCAGGGTCCTTTAAGTCTCTGTGTGCTACAAGCACTTGGTTATAGACACCACAGTAACCTTTTAACACATTGCCAGTGTGGGAAATTAAAAGAAATATTAACACAAGCATTAATTAAACATGAGAAGGGATATGTGACATATCACAGTCCCTCCAGCACTGTGGGTCTGTGTATCCAAACAAGCACAGGAACCCAACCGTAGTGTGTTTTCTAAAATACAGGGCAGAAATACACCCTGTTCTTGACAGCCCTGTGCTGACAGGTCACAGCTTGGGTCAACAACATCCCCTTAACCCAGTTCCAGTGCCCAGCTCCAATGAGGACAACATGAACCTGAGTAATTCCTCACTCCTCAGAGCTCTCAGCTTGGGTGGACAAGATGCTTTCCTGTGCGCAGACCACACAGAGCTGAGTCCACCATGGGGGTCAGTGCCACCTCCCTGCTCCGGCCACCAGCATCGTACAATCATTGAACCACAGAATCATTAAGTTTGGAAAAACCCGAAGATCATCAAGTCCAACTGTTGACCCAGCACTGCCAAGCCCAGCACTAAACCATGCCCCCAGGAGCCACATCCACATGTCTTTTTAATTCCCTTCAGGGATGGTGATTCCACCACGGCCCTGGACAGCCTGTGCCAGCGCTTAACCACCCTTTCAGTGAAAAAGTTTTTCAAAATATTCAATCTAACCTTCCCCTGGCAACAGCACAATACTGTTATAGAAAATACTGTTTTGGAGACATGCCCTTGGGATTTGTGGGCAAAGCCAAGTAGGAATAGTTTACAAAGATGCAGGGCACCAAAAAGCTTTTCTAAACAACCTGGACCGGGATCCTGCTGACATGGGAGTACCCTCCTTCTCCCTTGCTGCCCGCTCAGTTGCCTCCTGAGGACAGCTCCTTTGATGCTGCACGTGTAGGAGCATTGTATCCCCCTTTCATGCATGCATAATACACCCAATTCCCCCAGGAAGCTGCTCATCAGGGCAGCGCTGGCAGTGCAGGGCAGGATGGCAGCATGCTCCTGCTTCCACCTCAGTGCATAGACCTGGCAGGCAACTCCAGGCAGTGGAGAACATGGGACTGCTCTTTTCAGGACAACCAACCATTGGGAGGGTCCAGCCGTATCATTACCCTGCCCTGAGGTCTCCCCAGGCACCCACAGCAGCTGTGGCCTTCCCAGAGCCTTACCCCAAGCAAGGTTCCCCATTTTCTTTTGCTATGTCAGCACGAGGTTGACAGCAGTGAGGTGACAGGCCCTGTCCCTTTGGGGTAACAACAGGGCTGGGCACCCACGGCACAGTGCCGAAATCCTGTCCCACCACCCTTCTCCTACTGATGAAGAAGGAGCCTGAGAAGCCTGCGCTGCAACGGGACCAGCCCTTGGTATAATTTCTCCCCTCTGCATGGTGCAAATCCCAGGCTTGTGTTTTCCTGTATTAAGCCTTCCCCAAATTCATCCCCTCTGGCTTTTCAGCTCCCATCAGCATAGAAGCTTAGTTTTAATTTTAAGCCAAATAAGCACGATTGTATCTATTTCCCTGAAGATAAGGTGCATCACAGGCTGGATTTGCAATCTCACTACTTCATTTATTTAGTCCTTCTTGGAAAACAGATAAGCTCACCCATCCGATGGCAGCACGCGCACCCGCGCTTTATCACAGTGATGCCTCTGTCTTTTCATGAAGAACTGGATATGCTCAAATTATTAACTATCAAAGCAGAACACTTTAGAAATGATAGAACAGCACAGAAATTGTAAAGGAAAGCAGATCAGTTGTCTGGAAATCTCCCAACAGCTAATACGCTCAAATTGTAATCTAAATGTCTTTTTGTTTTGAATTGTCTGGGATTAGGGTTGGGAAAAGACTCAATTATTCTACTCAAACTCTTCTGAATTATTTATGAAAACCAAATAAAGGATAAATTGGGCACTGATGAACCAAGGACCTGGCGATGAAGAGAAAGCTGGGTACCAGAAAACAAGCAATTTTCCCTCAATAGGAGTGTTTACTGTTTCTCCCTGGCTGTGGGAGCTGACAAATTGTCTGCTGCCCTGCACCCGCTCCCCCTGCCACCACCACAGCCCTGGCCAGGCTCTGTCCTTCCCTTTCAGCCCTGAATGGGATCTGGGTTATTGTCCATCGATCTGCCAGCAATGGGAAAGGCCAAACCAAGACATTCCTTTATTACCTCTGCTTGCTCAGGAACCTCATGGAGGTTTAGTGATGCTCAGAGATGCATCACACCAGTGCCCAGGGGCAGCTTCTCCCTTTGCTATTATCAGTTTTAAAGACAGGGAAAAAGAACATGAAATTTCAAAATCCCAAGACATTTTTGCCTTCATACTGCCAAAACAAATGGACGTGAAGTCCAGGATGGTGTGACTGTGCAGCCTCAAACTCCAGGCAAAGAAAGGCACATGGAGAAAATCTTCATCTCCCTTGTATCTCACAGGCCAGACAAGCCTGGACTACCCACCTCTACTACTTCCCCATCCTTTCAGCCCACCAATTTGTGGTGTTGGACCAACTCACCAGTAGAGCCAGTCCTGGCAGTCCAGTAACATGAGAAGTCACTGGGACACCATAGCCGTGGTGTTCCCCAACAATACATTGGTATTTTTGTAATTTCTGTCATTTGCTATTTTGAAGCAAAAGCTGCATTGCTTTTACCTCTCAAAAGTAAAAAAAAAAAAAAAACCCTGAGCTAATTAAATGTAATGTCCTCTGATATTCACATCCTAATGTCACGCTTGGATCCAGTCTGGCACTGGAAGGATGATCCTGTGGGTATGGCAGAAACCTGCAAGGCAGGGGTTGGATTTGGCTCCTCCTTGAGCCCCTGGTGCTTTGTACATCAGCTGCTCCATCCTGGCGAGGATCTGCTGCTTCTCCCACTGAACAAAGCACTGCAGCCTCCCCCTGTGCCCTGTAACAGCTGTGAGGCATCTCTGGGAGCTCTCCATGGACCAGCATCAATTTGTCCAACACCTGGACAACCTCAGAAAAAAACACCTACCCCTGGGAGATGCCAAGGCACACAGTGTCTCGCCACAGCAGACACGACGACAGACACACCATGAGGCATCAGAAATGCTGCTCCTCATGCCTCCCTTAGCTAAGGACTCCTAGGCTGTGCTGCTTTCCAGCATTCTCCTCCTTCCCTGCCTCTCCCCCATCACCACTCAGCCCCTCTGAGAGCCTCTCCACCACCTTTCCATGCAATTCTCACATCAATTTCCAGCCTCTGTGATTCACTCACAAACCCCTCTTAATGAAGTGGCCGGCAATCTCCCTACCATTCAGCTCCCATTCCAAGTGCTCTGTCAAGGACTTGGCTTTCCAGTGACTGTACTGTAGATCTGAGCCTGCCAATTATCCCCTTTGCCCCAAATAACCCACCCAAAAACCAAACTCGGATCCAGTGGTAACGACTTTCCACTTGTACAAAACCAGCTCCTGGGTGAGAGCCAAAGAGCCAGATCTGTTTTGGGCTTTAAATCGAAATGAAAAGAAACACTCGTCTAGCACTGCGTCTAATTTGTTTTAAAGCAGCAGCCAGCACAGGGACCGCTGTGCCGGACCCGGTGCAGCGGACTGCGCCCAGCAAGGCGGGACGGCCTCGGCATCCCCTGGCACAGGTACTCGGCTCCAGGCACCTGCTGCAAACCAGCTCGGGAGAAAATCAGCTACAGAGGGACCAGGCAGCTCAGCCCAACACAGATGGGCTCCAGCAGGCGAGGTCCATGCACACCAGGCTTCCTGAGCTGGCGGGAATTCTGTTACACATTTTCCCCCGCATCTGCACCTAGCTGACTTTGGAGCGTTCAGACCTTGCTCTGGGGGCAGAGGAATAAGCTCGGTCCCTACTTCAAGTCCCAGGATGGCATGCCATTTTTTTAATACACAATAACATCTCTGTCCCTAAGAACTTTTAGCGAAAAGAACTCTTTCCAAAGCTCTCCACGCTGCAAAGCAGTGGTACAAAACGTAAGAGAAGAGAAGCCCAAAATGAAGTGCATGCAGAAAACACAGCGCTCACTAAGGTGAGGACGGGCAGGAAAGGTGAGAAGGGATGGTCACAGCCTGCATCTGAGATCTCACCTTTCAATCCACTCCCTCCATCACCCAACAGATCTGCAATCGTTCCTGATGCCCTCAAGCCCACAGCAGCTACATGGGATCTCACAGTGATGACCTTCACACCCACAGCACCACATGGGATCTCACAGCAATGACCCCTCCACAGCAAGCAGGGGAGGCGGGTGCTCCAAGCATTGCTCCCAAGCAGGGGCAGCAGCAAGTCACCACAGGCAGGGTGTGGGAGTGCTTCCTGACACTGAGGTAACAGGTTTTCTTCAGGGTTTGGCTCAACACTTTTTTCCCCTCCCTGACTGCAATCCTGGCAGCTGTGTCCTGCACATCCCTCAGCCATTACCACCTTCCTCCATCCACACTGGGACCATGGAAGTCTCCAGCTGCCTCATTCACAGGACTCCCTCCTCATTTCCAGCCAGCTCTGTTAGCCCTTCACTCTCCCAAACATAAAATTGTTTGTTATAGCTCATGAGTCACAAGGATTTTTAAAGAAAGAGAAAACAACGGGAGCCCTGGGCATAGTTTTTGGTTGTACAAGCTGTCTTGATATCAGCCTGAGACAGCACCTAGGCAGGTACAGCTTTGGCTTCCCCATTCCATTCCTCTGTGGACCTCCCAGCCCTACATCCCTACTGTTCTATCACATTTTTCCATCCCTTTCCAAAATGAGAGGGGTGTTGATACTCAGTAGCAAGGTTTTGAATTGCAGCAATGCCAGGAGTGTATGTGCAACCAGATATTATCTGCCTATGGGGGAAGAAATCCTGAACTCCCATGTCCATTTAGGAGCCAGCCTCCTCTCTCTTCATCTAGTTTTGTTTCCTCTTGAAATGCTGGATGTTAAAGATTCAGTGAACAACCGAACTCAGAAGAGGAACAAGAAGCATTTTAGCATTCAGAAGACAATGGTTTTGATCTGTTATCCTCACACTGGCATGGGAAAACTGACAAAGCCAAACTGCAGTCAAACCTTTCAACAGAGACTGATTCTCTCCCCATCCAGCCCCATAAAAGCATGTCCAGTCTTGCTTGGCCACATCCATGAGAGCTCTTCTCCAAGCATGGAAGAGTACAGCAACTGAATTCACATTGCACTGGGTCACTATATACCTAATGCAGGAGGAAAAAACCACAATCCAATGCAGTAATAATTACTTTTTAGAAGGGAAACAATGAGAATGTTTGTTAAAAGAGTTAAATCCTTGTAAAGAGATATGAGAAGGTGCCTTTCAAAACACAGAAGTAATACCTAAACAAGGCAAGCAGAAAATAATGTAAATTGTAGAAATTTGCGGTTTCCCCTTCATCCTGAGCCCTGCCTGCAGCTGCAGTCCCATCGTCTCCCGAAGGTCCGGAGTGAGGGAGAAGGGCAATGACGATGTCCGGTGGGATGAGCAGCACCTGCACAGCAGAGCCGACACTGCACAGGGCTCTTCAGCTGAGAAAGGACGGCTGGAGGGCTGGCAGGCAGGTGTTCTGCACAAAAAACCCCAGGCTTTTGTCCCTCCAAAATATATTCCAGCAGTGCAGGTGAGCACTTTGGATCTCAAATAGCTCTGGAGCTAATGACTAACACAGCAGCTAAGGCAGTGACTCAGAGGCAGAATTTGAGGGAGTCCCCAGGCCGGTGATGGCTGGGAGACAGAACCAGTGACTATCATTACACACTTGCCTTGTTCTTAGACTCTCTCCTAGGACACTGACAACTGTTCCCCATCAGGAACAGGAAAGAGGCTTGATGACTGCAGTCAAACCAGCGAGGCTCATGCTCACATCCCCAGCAGCTCTACAGCCAGAGGCAGGATTGCACTAATGTGCCACTAACAGAAACAAAAATCCGTCCTTCAGGCATGTATTATTCCCTGCTGCAGATTCAGATCCACGGCAGGGATAACCTCAGCAAGCGTTCCCTCCTTCCAGCTTCCCAGCACCTCCTTTCAGGGACCCAGGGAGATTGGTACCAGCCACCATGCTCCATTTGCAGACAAGTTAAGGGACAAACGAGCACTAATGAGATTAATTAAAATCACCAGATTGGTACTGCTATCACTGCAGATGCAAGAAGCTGTTGGCAGCTGCCCACGTCCATCCTCTGCCTTCAGACAAAGAAGTGCAGCAGAGCCATGCCCAGGGCACCATCAGCATCAGGTTTTAGCCACGAAGGCTCTGCTGCCCAGGCAAGGGGCAGGGGAGGATGACTGTCACCTCTGTGATGGAGAGAGCCAAGACAGAGGCCTGGTGCCTGGGACAGTCAGGAAAGAGCCCGGGCAGAGCCCCATGACAGGCACAGATAAATATAATCACCCTCCCTGGCAATGGCCCCTTTGCGGATGTTTACAAACAGCTCAGTACTTTTCCATGTTAAGAAGCTTGTTTTTCCAGATGCCTTGTATCGAGTGGTTTTTAATGTGTATAGTTGATCCCTTCTCACAGAGCCTTTCATAATAAACATCACCCCCTGACCTGACTAATCACTATGTAACACTAATGCTTTTGATTTTTTTATCTCCTGCCCGGGTTGTCAGGGGGAATGTATGTCTCTCTGACACAGCAGCTCCCAGAGAAATGGGCACAAAACTCGGAAAAGAGCAGGACAAGTTGGTGAGTCCATACACACATAAATCCCCTGTTCCCCCAGCCCATCCTCCAGCATGGCCATCCCTCAGGACATGCCTGCACCCTCTGCAGCTCTTAATAAAGCTACGAGCCATGTGTAAACCTGGAGTTTGAGTTACTGTTTAAAAAGATGTGTCCAGACCCAAAATGGCTAGGGCTTCAATACCTGCTAAAACATTCATCCTGTTCTCCCTATTACTCTCCTGTGGTTTCCATCCTCAGCAGGATGGACGAGAGAAAAGGTGATTCGCTATTTCATGTGAAGTAGTTTGACAGTGGTCAAACTGTCATTTGTGTTTTACATTTCTCAGTACGTGCTCCAACAGGACAAGATGCCATCCCAGTCTACGCCTGAAATCCCCCAGTGTTCCTGCAAGTACGTGCCAAACCCTGCAGTGTTTCACAGATGACAAGCAGCGATCCCACGCATGGACCACATGGGTTTGTGGGTGCTCACAGGAAGAGCAGAAGTTGGGTCACTCATGGAGAAGTTTGGAAGATGCTGTTAGAGAGGAAATTCACACTGGAGTGACCTTCAAACCATCTCCCTGCACTGCTACCGGTCTTGGGGCAATACTATATCCAACCTCAGACAATCTCCTGACCCCTGGGTTTCAGGGGTCTGATTTCCAGCAGACCTAGACACCAGCAAGCACAGGGGCGATGCATAGTGAGGGGAGCACAGCTGAGATCTGGACTGTTTCACCTGCTTGTGTGCCCACCATGCTTTTGTAAAAGACGGTTTGTCAGCTTGAGCATCCTGGCCAAATTCCAGCTGGAGTAATCACACACTGCCTCCCCAGACGCCCCTGGAGTTTCAGTTCACATAAGCCACAGAGCTCACTTTCTTACCCAACTGTTGCTAAGCTGAGCACTGTTCAGCTTTTGCTCCATTTTATTTGTTCCACAGCTACATGTCACTGAGAACCATCCTCAGGGGATAATGCAGCATGAAGCAGAGGGATGAGCCCTCTGCAGACATCTGATGTCTCCCCAGGTACTATGGACTAAGATCTAGTTTTCACTCCAGCTGCTGTAGAGCAGCAACTTGGGATCCAGTTCTCACCAACCTTCATCAAGTCCAGAAGCACTTTCACTTGGAATCTTGGACTTATATCCAGTAACAGCCAGGTAAACTCCTAGATGGCTGATTAAACTACCTCATGTTAAAGACAAAAATGTGTCTGCACCAGTGAGGCAGAAAGATGTCCCAGCTCTTGGAGGAAGATTTTACTGGGCAGCAGCAGGGTGGCACCTATGACACTGTTGTGACACGAGTCACTTCCTCTCACATCTAACATGGGACATCTCTGTGGCGGGGACTCCTGACAGCACCTAAAGGGCTTACCCAAGGCCTTTATGGACACATCAGGCACAGAGACGGGCAGTTACCTCAGAGAGGGGTAACGGTGCCACAGGAGGAGGAGATGCCCTAAAAGCATCACTTTCCAAGCGAGGATTCAGCTCACAGGAATCTCCCCTACACCCACACTGAGACACACATCTATAAGCAAAACGCAACATTACCAGTGCTAATATTCTATTTTCCAACAGCCTTGTCAGCAGTCAATGACATCTACACCCCTGGTTCTTGCTCTCTGGAGTGTTTCCTACTAACTCAGCTGGTAGTAACAGCTTTCCAGTCCCTGTCTTTACTCAAGGCACAAATAAGGTTGGACTTCTACAGTCTGTGTCCTTTGCCAGCACAGATATATCAATGTAAACCTGTCAGAGCAGTAAGAACCAAGTGCAGCTGTAATTCAGGCAGTGATCACAGGAAAACCTCAAAATCTCTACTCAGCTTGATGCAAAAGGAGGATGTTACAGAGGTTTGTGCTCACCAGGCCACAGAGTCAGGAGAGGTGAAACGCGGAGGACTTGGGGCGTTCACATGAGCCATGCCAGCTTCATCTGCTTCTAAACTTAGCACTGTTTGACTCCAGACCCCAGTCCAAAGGGAAGGGAATGTGAGAACAATGTCCCTCTGGCCTTGCTCACGCTGCTGCTGAAACGAAGATGACCACTCCCAAACACTGCGGTTGCTACAGTAGCAGCTCATGCCTGGTATAGTTTCCATGGCTAGTGGAAATGTATCCGAGGCACATAAAGAAAACAGGACACAGCACCGCACCTTCCAGCACAGTCCTGGGGACAAACAGCTCCTCCCACGCAGGGCCCAGACCCTGCACTACAGAGCCAGCTGGTGAACCTGGACAGTATCCACAGAATGGGCAGCACTGCCCATACCAGAGAGGGGAAACCCTGTGGCAAGGTCAGGCACCGATGGCCCTTGAGTTTACTGCCCTTGAGTCTCGTGACAGGGGGAAACCAACACAACACAATCTGCAACTCAGCTGTGCTGTCTCTCATTTCACAGTTCTCCATGCCTCCCACTTGCTCACAGGGAGAAGTCTCCACATCACCCTCCCCAGTGCTGTGACCTGTGCCATTAACAAAGGGGCACCCAGGCGGGCACTCAAACCAGAGAACCTTGGCATGTAGACACCCCCGTACTGCAGGACCTCCCAGTCCCATCAAACTTAACTTCTTTTTACTTGCATCAGTAGGGATGGAGTGGGCACAAGGACCCCAGTGGTTTTGGGCACAAGGACCCCCACCCTTCACCAGAGATGCTCATCACATATCCCCATCAGCTCCCTCCCCAGGAGAGCTGGGGTTGACACCGCTGTTAGGAGATGTGGCTCTGCAACATGGGCTCTGGCTTCTTGGAGATGCCTTGTCCTGCCACCTATTGCCCACAGACAGGCACAGGCACGCTGGGTGCCACATCTGGGCAAGCACAATCCCATGGGAAAACTCTCCTTTGGGAAAAGCCTAAAAGCCCACGTACCTCAGAGGGCTTCTTCTCCTTCTGCCGTGACCAGGGGGATTTGGTATTTGGAATTTTGGAGCATCTGGAGGTGGATGTAGTGTGACCTGCAAAAAGGCAACAGAGACAGGTTACCCAGGAAAGAGTCAAAGTTTTTTCCATACTTTTGTCCATACCAGCCCCACTGCCACAGCCTCAGCCAATACTTTGGGTCAGCACTAGGAGGGAGTAACACCTTGACATGACATTTTTTTTGTGCAGTATCATCACCCCCGCTACCACCTCCAAAAGAGAAGGGTAGCTACACCCTGAAATGTGCTGGAACCACATTACTGATCTTTATTTCCAACCCATTTGTGTCATTATCACTTAAATATAAGACTGTACTTGTTAGTAACAAATAACAAACTGACTACTGGAATTTCTGTGTAATAGTGATGACAGTTCAGTCTTCTGTATACGAGGACCCCTCCATATTCCACTATAAAAATGTTTCGGTGAGGTTGCAACAAAATAACTCTCAATAGGCCTATTTAACACTGATTTTATCCTTGGAGGGCTAAATCGGATGAAAGAACACCATGCAGGTAAGCAACACCCAAACACGATGGAGCCATGTACGTGAGGACCTCGGGAAGGGCTCTGGCCAGGAGCTGAGCTGACTCAGGGATCAGGCTGTGGTGGGAAACTGTTCTTCTACCAGCTCAGGCGGCTGAGCCCAGGTAAACCTCACCTCCTGCTGGAAGGGGAAGAGGCACCAGCTCACCCTGTATTTTTTACTTGCAGTGCACTTTGTTGTACTTCATAAAATGAAGACCAAACGTGGGGACGTCACTTGTTCCCAAAAGACAGCTTGTTTTTTGAAGTGTCAGGCTAGATGTCATTAAAGAGGGTTCCATATCAATGAAATCTTTATAACATTTCAGAGCATAACAGGACAAAGTCCAGTGCAGACATCCCTACGCTGCAGCCACATGGACACGCTGCTTTACTCAGCAAGCTGCTCCAAGGAGTGCAGCAGCAGCAGCAGCTCCACAGCTTGCATGGAGAGATCAGCCACTAATTTCCACCTTGCCCCCCCTTCCCAAGCTACAGTGTGATGCTACAGCTACACAGGCTTGGATAACACACCGCAACTACCCTTTCCTGCCAGAGGCACGAAAAAAAAGGTCACCACTCTGTTTACAACTATCCTGCAGGAGAGCATTTGTCAACAGCTTAGATATCACCTGCAGCATAAATATCCAAGCCCAACAGAGATAAGGCCATGTTGTTTAATACCATGATTAAAGATGCCTTACCCCTGAAAGGCAGTGAAGCCAGCGAGCACAGCTCAGCTCCATAAGCCTTTGAGCATCTGGGGATTAGGAGATGGGAAGTTTGGAGCATGGCTTCCAAAACAAACCCCTTTTGAGATAGAGATGTTTCATTTTACGAGAAGCAAGCGGTGTTGACAGAGCCTGAACCGTTTTCCATAGGCACAGCTCAGCTCCCAGGCCCCCCAGGATGGGGATCCCTGCTGGCAGCCAAACAGCAGGTTCCCGTCAGTAGTTGTGGCGCAAACTCCACTCACACTGACAATTTTTTTGGCTAAAGCTGTGGGAATAGCAGCCAAACCCAGCAAGATCAGCCTTTCCATAACCCCCTGTAATCTCTCCATCATCCTGTTAGGAAAAGGCCCAGAAGTTTAGTGTCTTTAGTAAAGTCCCTTTCGTTCTTGGATATCCAGCAGCCAGATCCTGTAAAGTGTGGAGAGCAAATTCCCAGCACGGCCAGATGAAATTACTTTGACATGACTTTGACAGAAACCAAGAGCAACTAGCAAGAAACTCCGGAGTCCAGACAAGGGATTAGGCTGGTGCCTTGAGGGTACTGAACAGCGAGGCACTGTGGTATGTCTGCAGCGGGTGAAACCCTGGGCTAAGTGGGAGAGGAAAGTGCACTATTTATAGCCAAAATTCAGCACATTTGCACATGTTTCTTGTTGAACACATGCTTCTGTGCCTTCCTGAACGAGGATGAAGAGAGGTAGATGTTGAAAAGCAAGCATGGGCTTGCAAGTTTTGGTGGCTTGAGCCTTACCCCTTTTCCCACATCACTCTTCAGTCTGCAAGAAGGGAACAATGCAGTTCCAGTTTGACTCCAACAAAAACTTCCCTTTCCCCCAGTACAACCCAAATCAAAAGCAAACTAGTCTCAGGCTGCAGCTCACAGGAAAGGACAACTCATCTACAAAGGGTGTTTGCTGCTTTGTTAGCAGATCTACAATCAGCAGCTCTCCTCACCCAGACTCCTCACATGAGGGAGACACACTCATCAGTTAAGAGCAGCCACAGCCAAGTGTTTAAATAAATTGGTATCAGCTTGTTCGTGCATTTCTGACAAACCCAGCCCTGCACACAACTCATTGTGCAGAGATTTCCCAGTAAATGCAGTTTCCTTCACTCTTTGTAAAGTAATTATTCAAGCATTTTGACTGCTGGAAGTGAATCTTGTTCAAAGCTTTGAATGAAAGGTCTTACTGTCAGTGGTGTCCGAATTATCACTGCTGATTGAGTACTTGCGTCGTTTTTCTTCCATCTGTAACAAAAGAAATTGAACATTACACTTAAGGTCCAGAAAACTCATCTCAGCACCAAAGCACTGCTATCCGAGTATCTGCACACCCTCCCACCCCAGCAGGAGTCAGTCCTTACCCTCAGGACAGATAACTATGCAGAGGCTGAAAAAAAAGGAAGAAAACAATTCTCACTGATTTTTAAAAAAATTTTAATTCTCTCTCTACCAGCTTTTCCCACTCCCAGGAGTTACAGTGGGTGCATTTGGATCGCTTAGCTTTGCATGGAAATCTGTCTATGCAGGATTTGCATCCAGAAGTCCCTTCCTACGCAAGAGCAGTGCCAAGGGAGGAAGCTCCACCACAGACCGGAGGATGCCATACCAGGGACCGTGGTGCTGTTGGACGGGAGAAAAGATGTCCTGGGAACCACCTGTCTGAGCTGCAAAGTTGAGAAGTGTGAAGACAAAAGAATGGAAACTGCACACTCTCGGTATGTCTGCAGGGGGAAGTACAAGCATCCCGGAGCTGAAGAGAACCCCTCTGTACCACAAGCCTGGGGTTTTACCCTCTGATTCATCTTCCCATTCAGCCGGTATCTACTTCTTTTCAGACTTCGGCAGTATCCGTCATACAGCCCAGCCCGAAGCATTTCCCATCACTGAGTACTGCTCTGCAAGGAGCTCCCCCCGGCAGCACCGCCGGCACCAGAGCCCCTGGGGCTGAGCAAGTGGCTTCTGCACAGCTGCCATGATTTCTTCATTCTCTCAGAGCTAAAATCACACCAGCGGGTACCTCTGCACTGATGAGGAGACCCGTTTCAAGCTCAGCTGATTTGCTTTGAGACTTTGAACAAGCCACAGGAGCGCTTGAAATCAGCAGGTTCTCCTGAACTCACCCCGTCGGAACCAAGCTCTTGGAACTCAAAAGTCCAAGTAGGTGCTTCAGGAAAAAAAAAACGAAATATATTTAAACTTTTGAAGATCCAAAGTTTACCAAATTGGATAGTGGCTGATCAACGTGGCCCCCAACACAGGGCTTGGATAGAAAGGGCTACCCGTGGACCAGACAACTATCGAACAGGCTGTGAGCCAAAATACATCCACAGCACACAATCTTAACCTCATAGAAATCTTCCTAGTATCTTCCTGATATATTTTCAAACAATCTGAATGTGTTGATACGTGATACTCACTACTGCTCCCACAAATGGTAAGCGGGAATGCTAATGAAACACTAGGTTTGTGTGGTTTGGTTGCAGCAGGTACAAGCAGCACACAGACTGGGATAGCAAGCTAGAGCATGACATTTCCCCCCAAACATCAGGAAATGTTCCACATAAGCATATAAAACCCTTGCAATAGCTATATTATACAACATATGTGCTATCACAGCATTATAAGGGAAAATACTACAAAGTATCCTAAACATTTTAACTATCAGTGTTGTGGTAGGGCATTGCCCTGTCAAAACGTGACTTAAAACACTCCCTAAGAATATGGCAATATCAATACCTTCCCCCCGGTGATTCAAGGGGAAACAGATGTTATTAAACCAGCCTTGTTCCAAGTAGCCATTAGATTTTGCTTGGGGGAAATGAACTTGAAGATAGCTCTAACTACAGCTTACTTCCTTTTAGAGAAAATCCTACTTGAACTTTTTAAACTGGTTCCTACTGATCTGAAGTGGCAAACAGACATTTGGAGCACAAAGAGCAATGTTTTTATTGATTCTGGAGTTCCTAACCACAGAGCTTAAATAAGCCAAAGCCAAGAGGGGGAAAAAAACCACCTGAGCTGAAGGAAAGGAATGCTACTCATAGCCAGTGAGATTTCCCAGGTTTCCCATGTTTGCTTTTACAGCAAGACACCATCACTGACATCACTCTCCTTCCAAGGCAGGGAAAAAGGTTTACAATCGATGCTCAGCACAGGTAGCAAGAGGCTGACACGGTTTTGCCTCTGGTATATATGAGGAGATGCACTGATCATCCCTCTAAACTGAACTTGGTCACTGCTTCTGTCCTACACCTGCCAACAGAATTAATACGCTCACTACATACCAGGATGAACTGATATTCAATACAGAAGTGGTTCACATAGCAGGTAAAAATAGTGTCTGTACTTCAGTAAATCATTTTGCCACTGTTTGGCAGGATCCAAGACAGCATCCTCCAAACCAAACTGCATTAAATTTCTGAGTGAAATTCTGGCTCGAGCAAAGTACAGACATCTCTGAATAGCCGGACTGAAAGTCTGGGCAGGGGATGGCACACAATGTACTGTGTGCCTGAAGAGACCATTGCAGAAAATGGTTACGTTCCAGGCCGTGCTAAGATGATGTTTTCTCAGAGAGTCATCTTGAGCAGCCAAACAGTAGCAAAATGCACAGCACTTAACAGAGGAATTTACTGTAGAAGGGTAATTGGGCCATTTCCCCATCTGTATCCCAGAGTTATAAAGTCTGATGGTGACTGAGCTCCCACCACCCTTTT
>VYZQ01016892.1:1959-18206 GCA_013400655.1 Mystacornis crossleyi | reverse complement strand
TCTTTTTTTCCCCCCCACTTTTGGGGGGCTCAGGTAGTACAGAGTAGAAGTGCGATGCTGTCAGCCAAGGGCCAGCGTAGGAAAACTGGAGTTGCCTGATGAGGGAAGAAGTCTGTGGATTCAGGGTTGTGTCATCCACAGCCAGTGGAATAAACACGTTTGTGGGCAAGCATGCTGCAGCCTCCCCCCCTTCCTATTTATTTATCACAGGAGCAGGAACATATGCAACAAACCCATTACTCAATGTGCGTATCTGTAAGACAAAAATAGCTCTCCCTTTAGATCCACGAGTTTGGCACAGTCCCACATCAAAATTAGATGAAAATAGATTTTATAGTAAATTTTGCAGAGTAATATGACCTTTTTTTTTTTCCCCCCCATGTGTTCAAGAATTCTCTCTAAAAGTAGTCAGTCCCTCCTGGACATGACCATCAGTTAATGCAGCAGTGTTGGAGTTGTAGCCATGACTGGGTGGATACGATGCTGCTGAACCTAAGGTCAACCTGCAGGTGTTTAAAATTCTCAGTACATGCCAGTGCTGGTCGTTAATCTTCAGTACAAGAGGTAACCAGTTGTGTAAATTGAACATCAGTAGTTTTTTAGGCACAGTTAACTTCTCAAGACCAGCAAACAAGCCACACTGGGACTTAGGAACATGAAGGAGGCAGGGACATCAGGTGTTCTGGGGTTTTCTTCTAGATTTGAGTAATTTCTTTAATGCTTTCTCCAGTGTTAGATGTTTTGTGGCATGGTTGTATGCAATTTCTCAGGACTGTCTTAGTGAACAAACCAAAAAGGATTCCGACTCCAGAGTTTTACTCACAAGTTTAAAAGCAAAGTTATTACTCTTACAAAGGGTTTTCGGCGGCTCTTCTTTCTCTTGCTTTCTTCGGACTGGCCAAGATTTAAAAGCATTGCCCAGAAGTCTGCTCAGGTTAAGATTTCATAACAGCCTAAATTTAGGCTCTGTGTTGGGTATCTGACTAGTGGCAGGAGTTATAAAGGTACAAAGCTTTGAGCCCCTCTTGACACAGAATTTTGAATGTAGGAATGTGAACAGAAAAATTTTATTCTCACATTGTTATATTTATTTGTTATATTCAGCCTCTTAGGATTACCCAAGAGTATCTGTGATCATGTGGTTTCCTCTCAGTGTGCACCACCAGTGGTCTTAATATTTTAGAAATTGCCATTGGGGTCTACTTGAAGACCTCTAAATATATTGAAAAAAACCTGGTTTTATGTAAAAGTCTAAATGCATGGCCTGATTTTTCAAGAAGGCAAACCATTCAAAATCTCCCCAAATTTCAGAGTGGATTTCTGAAATTCTTTCTGTAGGCTTAGATCTTTATTCAAGCAGGTTATATTTAATTCCTAGGGATGGGAACAACTTTTGGTGTGGCCCTGAGCCCCTCGGGGACTCCGGGACCTCGCAGCGTTGTTTGCTGGTGTATTGCAGAGCGCATGGTTTTATTTTGGTAATGCAGTGCTGGGAATCTGTTACAAATAATCACATGCTTGATGCTACTCCCTTCCAGGCTACAGCAAAAAGAGAGACCTAGAGTGTTTTGCTGGTATCTGGTTCTGTGATGAGCTGAGGGATGTATGAGCCTTTGTTGTTACTTTCTGCATCAGCGAAACAGGGAGCTTCAAAGCGTATTTTTAGATTTTCTTTTTACCTTTTACTTTTTTTTCCATTCTGTAGAAAGCTGAGGCATCGTTCTCTTATCCTGACAGGTGACTAATGAAAGGAGTCTTAAAGAAAATCCAAAGATAGCAACATGTCTTACCTAGTTTCTATTGACAAATTTATTCCTTGTAACCAAATAATAGAGTTTCGGGTTTTCTGGGTTTTCTTTGTTTGTTTGTTTTGGGGTGGGTTTTTTGTTTGTTTTTTGGTTTTGTGTTTTGGTAAGGGGGCGCACATGAAATTGCCAAGAAGCCTCATGTCCTTTTTTATGGGTACATCAAAAATTAGTTCATAGTGGTCTGGTCAGAGCCAGGTACAAGCTGTGGTATCTGTTACAGTTGGCTTTGAGCCATTCTTTTAAGTCATCTATTGACCCACTGGACCCCAGCAATCAATTAACAATTTATGACAGCATATACAATATCATTCATTATCTTCTATAATTGTTTGGAGAGTGTTTCTTACAAAAAGCAAAAATTATATTTCTTACAGGATAATCCTAAAATGTAGACCTATGATTCCCAGGGCTTAGTGCCCAGCTGGGCTTCTGCTTTAAAATGGGATTCTGTGAGTGAAAGGAGACATTTCAAAATTGGTAATGGGAAGCATGTATTACAGTTGTATTTTTAAGTGGCTACATGAGATATTGTTATTTGAAATGGGATTTGCAACAGTGTAAACGCTAATGGAATAATACAACGCGTTAGTCCCACCACAGTCTGTCCTGCTTGAAATTGTAACATGCAAGAAATATTTCTCACTTAAAATTCATGTGTTGTTTCTAGGACTTATCCAAGCAGCAAAACTGAAATCCAGAGGTTTTGTGAGAGAATGATTTTTCAGTTCAGGAACTGGAAAGTAAAAGGGAGGATAGTTTTGGTCCAAACTAAGCTGATCCACAACTCCCTTTCTGTTTTTTCACTATGACAAAGAAAGGATCTGTGTTTAGTGGGGAGTGTGATGCTTTTTTCAGCCCAAAATGGAATGGTTGGCTCTGTTGCAGCTTTCCTTAAGAAGCACAGGTCAGACCCAAGTGTATACTTAAAAATACTGATCATGATGGAGCCATGATATAAGTGTTTGTTGCCCCTCAGGCAGGTCCCACTTTTCATGGCACTATTAAATCTATACTGAGTCAGTGCTAGGATTTCCTGCATCCCAGGCCCTGTTTGAATTACATATTTAGGTATTTTATACCACGCTAGTAGTTGAAGAAGTGGTGTTGAGGGGGTCCATCTCTGAAGCCCTGGCTGCTGGTGCATCCATCCCCTGTGATCCCTGGAGGACTGAGCTGTGTGCCGGTGTCGAGCCAGCGATGCTGGGGGCTGAGCTTTGTGCAGGATTAGTGCCAGCCTGGCTTTCCTCTGCCTTTCATTTTCCACCTTTGGTGAATTCAGGACAAGTGTGTGAATTGTTTTGCATTGACAAAACCCGCATTTCTAAGTAAGCTGCTTGCCTAGATTTACCCTCGATCACCAGTCATTGCTATACAAGCTGCTCCCACTCTCTCTTGCCAGTGTGCTCTAATCCTGACTGAGAAACTGGCATCAGCAGTGCAAGTTTGTTTGGTGTTTACAGTAGCAGCTCTTGGGCTCTGTGCTAGTGCTGCTAATTGAAATGGGGGGTGCTGGACCAGCTGTCTGGTCATGAGTAGCTCCTCAGTGCACCTTGCATTCAACACTCACTTCAACAGCTGTCAGATAACCAATAGTGATTCCTTGAGTTATTTTTTTCCATCTTCCATCCCCTTTTCCCTCTTCCATCCCCTAGCACAGCAGTTCTGTATCCCACATTTCCAGTCTGGGGTCAAACTGCGATACTTGCATTCCTTTGGATTCTGCTCAGCTTTCTTGTCCATGTCTGTGTTGAATTCTCCACTGATTTTTGGTCAGGTCTAGTTCTTGCTTCATTCAGCACTTCTGGCGTTTCCCATGGGTGGTGGTCCCATACCTGGGATCCCTCTGTATCTCTGATTTCCCCCTTTCTTCCATCAAACTTTTCAATTTATGTGCCTTTATCTAATTACATTGTGTATGTACTTTCTTCTCCTTCTTAGTTTGCTGTTCAGATATTTTGCATGGTGAGTGCAAGTACTTTTTTTTTTTTGGTAGAAGACTCAGAGTAACAGAGATGAGAAAATAAATAGACATCAGCAGCACGAGGCTATTGTGTCTGCTAAGCAGAAAACAGCGTGTCAGTGCACAAACCCACGTGTCAGCGGTGGGGGGAGAACATTTTACCTAAAGGCAAATGAACTGCCAGCAACAACATTTCTTACACCCTCGTTAGAGCATCTGACCCACATCACTTCCAGATGTATCCATTGATCTTTTCCCCTATGACTTTTCTTACAAACCTAATTCTTCCCATTTTAACAGGATGTATAAAATTGTTATTGCAGTCAAAGTGCACAAGAAAAAAAAACCCAAACCCAATCACTTCATTTGCTGAGACCAGGGCTTTTTGTTCTTTTTTTGGAGGTGCCAAATCTGTTCATCCTCCCTGGATCTAGATAACAGCATCAGAAACACTGTGTAACACTTCTAGTGGGAATCCAGGGAAGACCTAAATCTGTAGTCTTCCAATTTAAAATAATGTTAAATAGTAGAACTGCAAAGAGAAGCTTTTGAAAACAGCCTGGTTTGGAGCACCTGCCATTTCTAAGTGCAAATTTGATGATGGTTAGTGAGAGGCAGAGCAATAAAAGCACGGCAGATACCTGGCTGCTGAACAGCAGTGAGCATCCTGGTAAAGTCCTCCTTGGTGGGATTACATCGTTAGTGGTGGGATTTGTTGAAAAAGAGAGAAAGCAAGCGGGGAAGAAGTTATTGTACAATGGGGATGCTAATGAGAGATTTTTTTTTTTTTCCCAAATCCAAACTGTTTAAAAGGGGTATTTGTAAAACACCTTTTCAAGCTTTTTCTGCTTGTAAAGTCAATTAGATTCACTTAATGGCTATGAAAATCTACGTCTGGTGGGGTTTCAGAAGCTGTCAGTGTTCAGAGGATAACATCAAGCTGTGCCTCTCGGACAGTGATTTTCGTTTGGGAATAAGCCATCATCGGGTTTTACGGGGCTTTTTTTGAGCCATCAGTAGTCTGAAAAAACATCAAAGCATCTGCAAGGATTCTTGAGAAGTGGGAACATTTTTCATGTATAACTCAAATAGCTAAAGAGGATTTCAGTGAAATTCTTTTAAAAATTCTTCACATAACCCCCCATATTCACTGAGGCTGAACTCTTGGGACAGTTTGGCTTAAAAATTCCGTGGAGCATTTGCTTTAACTTAATCGTGGGCTTAAATCCCTTGTCTCTTGCTGGGAGTTTAGCATATACTTAGGGCAGTATAGGTCCAAGTGCTCTTTGGATAGTTACAGCAGACCTGTGACATAAATGATGGTAAACCTTGGGTTTGCTGTATATGCTGTCAGCTGCCTGCAAGATGAATTTATGATGTTCTAGGGAATACTGGTGCATTGGAAAAAGGAGTTGTAGCTGTGAACCTGCTCTTGGTTATATTCATTCTGCCCTGTCTTAGCATCAGGTACAGGGGGTTTAGTGTTGTCTTTGTAGTTGGGAAAATCCAAGAAATCTCCAAAATACTGCATTTCTCTCCAGTTTTGTGTGGATTCACAGCTCCTCTGGCTCTGGTTGCTGTAGTGCTGTTCATATCTGTAAGCTGATCCCACTTGCGCAGGTCCTTAGTGAATGAGCTTGCCTCAGTCTGAGGGTGCATGGTGTGAAGGTGTCTGCTTTCACTAGCCCTGAGCAGCCTGCCCTTCATTTGCCACGTGTCTTCCTGATGGAACGAAACATGGCCTGTTACCTCCTCAGTCCAGTAATTTATTTCACAGATGTCTTTCAAATCCCCAGGTCTTGTGACTGATATTGGGGCTGGGGCTCAAAGGAGCCCTCTTCACTTGGATGTGGGGTGTAAGGTGGTGATAGATGCTTATCACAGGAGATCTGGATTAGGCTTTTGTAGGGACCTGATTGTTCTGTCGTGGTAGTCTGAATGTGTGGCAAAGGTTGGGGTTTTTTTCTTTTTTAGTTTCAGAGATGTGGAGATTTACATATGTAATTTTCATTTTCTGTTAATGCATCATCCACAACAGGTCCATTGTCTGTGCCCAGCCTGACAGATGTTCATGTGTTTATGGATGTGGAATCTTCTTGCACTGCCACGTTAAATAAATGTGCTAGTTTCAGTCTGGACTAGAGGAGTTCAGTAGAATTATACCCAAGGCACATTGGCTTTGATGTGCTGGGAAAGGGATGTAGCAACATGTTGGCTTTAACAAGAATGGACTTCCAGGTGTGTGCTTTTTCGGCACAACAGCAGGGCTCTGGCTTCACATGGGGCATTGCCACTGGTTTGCTGGGAGTTAAAGACTGAAGCAAGTGTGGTGATGGAGGCTCCAGCTGCTTGGGAGGCCTTTCTGGGGTCTGCACCCTGCTCTATTGAAAGACATTCCTTCCTATGGCAGGGGATTGGAGATAGATGATCTTCAAGGTCCCTTCCAACCCAAATCATGGTCGGATTCTATGACTCGTGGCAGAAGGAGGTGATGTCCTGAAGCAGTGTTTGCCCTTCTTTCTGTGTAGGACTCCAGCAGAGTGGTTGTGGGGCAGCCCTTTACCTTGGCATGCACAGGTGGGACACACTGGAGCAACCTTACCCCAGGGCTTGCTTTGGCTGAGTTAGAGATAAAAATAGCAGCCCCCAGGGATTACAGATGCACAGTAAATCTGGAGAAGTAAGAGGGCTGCAGGCAAGAAAGGTGTTCAGTACAGTGGCAGCTGTGGTGGGATGGCCATGGGGAGGTGGTACCTGCAGGATGGTAGGTTGCCTTCACAGGCTTCTCCTGCTGGAAAAAGGCCTGTGCTTATATTCAAGGAGAGAGCACCCATTGCAGTAGTGTCCCTGGAAGTCCCGGCTGTCCCAGTTGCCTCAGAAGGGCTGAGGACCCTCAGACACCATCTCAGGAGGGCTCAGCATCTCCCAAAACCATGCTCTACAAACACAGGGGGATGAGAAAGCAGCAATACGCTGTCTGCTGGTTCTGCCTGGTCACCACCCACCTGGCTGAGGGTTGGGTTGGAGATGTGGGAAGGTGCAGATACCAGGAGGTGCCTGCAGCTACCAATAGGTCAGATTCAGCCCCAGCAGGACTGGGGAACACCTGAGGGTGTGGTGGGCAAAGGGCCTCCTTTCCTGTTCTTCCCGAATGGGATGGGCTGGTTGGTGTGTTGTACAGAGAGAGTCATTGCTCTAGGAAGTCCTTCAGTGTTAGAAGTGTGATGGTGTTTAAAGCACGTCAAGAATACTCAGAATGCTTGCTTCCAGAGAGGTTTGATAGTTATCCATTTATTTATATGGGTCAGGAGTTGGATTTGCTACAAACTGTAGCATTAGTCCTGTTGCTGCCTCTAGCCTTGGATGTCAGAAGTACGTCAGACGCTGTTCCAAGGGAAAGGCCTTGTTTCTTGATATGCTGGAGATGGAAACTGCTTGTTTTTCATCTCTTTCCATGACAGGATGAACATCTCTGCAGAGACAACATGCTGCCTTGATGGGAGCAGAAAGTCTGAGGCTGGTTCTCTTAAGCTTGGTTCTCCTTAACTTGATTATCTTTCCCAGCTTCCCTGTTATTTGGTCATGTACTCCTTCCCCAGAGGTTAAAGGAATAGGTTTGACCAGGTGCTTGGGGGTCAGACAGGGTTTGTCCAGTGAGAAATACCCAAATGAGAAATACCCCAATACCCTTAATGGGGAGGACAGAGGTAGTGAGCCACCCTTACTCCTCTCCTCTTGAGCTCTTCCTAATCATCTTGGCTCATCTTGGTGTAGCAGCTGGTGATAGGGGGGGGTTGTCCCAACTGATAAGTGGTGTCTTTATTGAATTCCTGTGCTCTGGGAAGGTTGTGTGTGCAGCACCGTTTCAAGATGTTGTGCTAGAAACAGGAAATACTTACTGCTTGCAATAGACTTATGGAGATCAAGAGCCATGTAGCACCTGACTTCAGCCTGTAGTTTGTATGAAATCTGTGCCCTGAGCCTTGTATTTTTTCCTGAGGTCTTCCTCAGTATTGAGTAATGAATTCTTCACTGTGGTTCCAGAGAGAATATAACTCCTTGTGACTGCTGTTTCACTCCTATAGATTATGAAAACTTAGAGGTCAGGAAGGTTTGATTCATTGTGTTAGCAGCAAGGTAGGATTCCTGTGAAACCACTGCCATGTGCAGAACGAAAGGCTTTGAGTGCAGCAGAGCCGTATTCGTTGCTGGTATTAGCAAAGTATCATGGTAGCTCCTCTTTGCTGTGCAGGATTTGGTGAAGTGCAAGTCCCTGTCTTCCCAGTTTGTCCCAGGAAGGAAAGTGGAGAAGCTGCCCTGGGATCTGAGACTTTTCTGGCCAGTGTTTCTGCACCACAAATATTGCCTTGTCATTGTTGCTCCTCGGCTGCTGTGATAGGAAAGTCCTCATTTAGAGACTCGTGAGGGCAGCAAGAATGTGCTAAGGGAGTTAAAACCATTCTCGGAAGCTCTGAAACATGCTGTGCATGTTTTGTGCATTTTGTGCATTTTGGCTGAATATATGCACCCTTTACGTGACTTGTTTGTTGTGGGGTTTTTTGTTGGGTGGGGTTTTTGTTTGGTTGTCTGTCACTTTTTAAATATGCAAATGTTCTTAGTCGCTCCCTTTTCTACTTTTTAGGGGAGGCACCTCTCAGCCTCATTTTTTACTCTGATTTAAAGAGCTTGCAGGCACAGATGAGTTATCCTGTCCTGATGCATGATTGTGCCATATCTTAAGTTTGAACTTGTATCTTGGGTGCAATTCATCTTACCTGCCTTGTTCCTGAGCGAAAGGAGTAGCTTGCAGCGAGCTCTGTAGGCTTTAGCTTCGGTCTTTGCAGAAGAGGGGCTCTCCTGAAGAGTGACTCATCTCAAAGGCTGTTGACCTCAGAGCAGCGTAAAACTCCTTGGAAGTCTTTGTAGAGCTCAGAATTGCGTTTATTATTTAACCTTAAGTAAATGAACCTTAGTTTCTCCCTTTGCTGTGAAGCACTTGGTGCAATACCTCTGTAGGTACAGGCACTTCTTTTGAATAAAGGGCGCCTTGGCTGAATTTAGACCAGATGAGTAGTGATGGATGGTGAAAATCAGATTGATTCTGTCCATTTTCCCTGTTTGATTTCTGGCTTGGCCAACTGCTAAGCTAAAGAAAGCCATTCAGTGGTTATTGTTCAGTCTCTTTTTACAGTAAAGCATATAAAGTAAAAGTCAGCCACCAAGTAATGAATTCTAGGACCTCCAGTAATTGTAGATTTTCCAGTTTGTTCGATGTTTGGAAGTGAAAATTGCTTCAAGACAAATTCAGTACTTTTTGAAAGCAATAAAGCCATGTAGGGAAAGATTGATGTAGAAGATGGACACCAAGCCTTAACAATGTCCTTTTAAGGAGCTGCCTTAAAACACAACCAGCAGCACATTTGATCTTGTAAACTAATTTCACTAACAAGGAGCTAATTGTCACATCAGTCTTTTGGAGCTGGCAGGACCCAGGCTAGCAAAGCTGGCAGAAGGGCTTGATTTCTTTTTTCCTTAAAACTTCTAACTAAAAACCAGTCTTAAGTTCTAGAAGGTAGGTTTACTTAAGGCCTGACTCTACAGTTGATCGGCTTAGTGCGTATTTTGCATGCATAAGGAGCATCTACCCTGAAAGTAGTTTAAATACTTTTTTCTGGGTTTGTTCGTTTGTGCAGACCCGTCTGTTCTGCTGAGCCAGCTCCATTGTGCTGGGACTCATCATCCAGTCAGCCCTGAGGACAATGCTGGGCCAAAATCACATATCCTAGTCTTTATTCACTCCTTTAAGCTGTTTAATTCTTTGCTTATTGATAACAATTGCTCGCATGCCTAAACCACAGACACTGCCTGGTTTCTCAATCTGTGCTTTCCCCTGATGACCCAGCAGCAGGTAGACCCTGGTTGCTACGTCTGTGGTTTTGTCTCTCCTTTCTCTGTGCCGTGTCCTTCTTTTCAGCAGCAGAGAGCAGAGCGATGGGCTAGGCTAAATCTGTCCAGATAACCAGGCTACTTCTAATCCCCCACAACTGCTTCTGCAGCTTTTTCTTGAGCAGTTGTTATACATTGGCTTTATTACGGTCTTTGCTTTCCAAGGTGCAGCATGGCCAGCAAAAAGAGCCTGATAGAAGATTTTAAAGTCTTGCTGTTACACTTCTTAATATAGCACCCTCTGAAATGTGCTGGAAGGGCTGTCTTTATCCCATCTGCGGCATCGCCTGGATTTCTAGCTGTCTCATCAAAAGCCTGTTTTCCTGCACTGTGCCAAGCACTTCCTGGGGCTTTGCTGAGCACCCCCTCGGGTGCTGTCACACGTGGTGACACTGGGCCCCAGGGGACTTTAGCCTGTTTGTAAAATGAACCAGTGAAATGCTGACATGAGGCATGGCCACTAACAGCTTGCACTGATCCAGGCGTCCAGGCTGGGTCTTTGCAAAGCTTTGCCGGGAGTAAGGTGCGTGAGCAGGGGCTGTCATAGAGGTGTTGCAGAGGAACAGGGTGAGGCTTAAAGCAAAGGTTTTAAGAAGATTAGAAATGCCCACTGGGTTATGTCCCCAGCAGTGACAGCAGGAGATGCTGTTTAGGACCAAACCTGGCCACTTCCTGAAGTCCCTTTACTGCAGGATGTGTTTTTCCTTTTTCCTGTCAAGATATTAGAGTGAAAGCAAACTATAGCTAGCCATCAACATCTTAGGCGTTTTCTGGGGGCTTTGGCACCCCAAAATGGAATACCTATGTTGAAGTAGCTGGGTGCTTTTGAGGCTGGACCAGCTCCATCAGAAAGCATGGAGCAGACACTGATGAAAATTTTCGTACTGTTACTCTAAACTGCAACCCCACCGCCCCTTCCACCCCCAGGTGCAGGGAAAGCTGCAGTGGGGCCATCACCTGTGCAGCACATGCTGCTGCTCCAGGCTTATCAGCACTGGCATGTGCCAGCATATACCACTCTGAATGCAAATATGATTTGGGGTTTGCACTGATGCTTAGGACAGCTGTTGCCTACAGTCCAAAAACCCGTCACCCTGTCTCTCATTTCATGCTCAGGTTTATCACTTCAGAGGCCACCTCTGAACTCCTGTCTCCTGGGGCAGTTTGGGACGCACTGCTGTGGTGGATTGTGGTCGCAGTGTTTCAGGTAGCAAGTGTCCAGGGAACTGCACTGTGGCTGTGTTGCCGACTGAATGCTGGGTGTCAGTGTCATCCCACTGAGTTTCTGGTGCTTGCAATTCCAGAGGCTTTGCCTGAGCTTTGGGGTTGTTGCAAGTACCTTCAGCCCTTGGTAACAACACAGGTGAAAGGTAACGAGGATGGAAAAAAAGGTAGATGGAGAAGTAGATGAACTGGTTGCTCAGAACCAAATCATCAATCTCTTTTCATGCTGTGTGGGTGATCTCATTGCCTGCTGCCCAGATGCTCCATGAATCAAGGGATGTCACCCACCCTTGACATATAGATACACTGCCCTGTGCTCTTCCAGCAGGAAATTATTTAATAACAGGGCAATGTGTCCTGCAGTGGTAGATTATGTGGAGTTATTGATGGGGAGGGAGGTGTCCCACAGCATTTCTCATTTCATACATGAATAATTCCTGTGTCCCTGACGTGTTTTGTTCCCCCACACCTGGGCCTTTCTGGTGCACAGGGATGCTCATGGATGTCAGGAGTGTCTGAGTCAGGATCTCTCACATCTCATCCAGTTTCGGTAGCCATAAACTACACTAAAATGCCATTATTTTGTAGAAGTCCTCCAGGAATGCCTTTTAACTGAAGTCAAGTGTAGAGTTACTAGCAGAACTTGTGGGAGCTGTCATGCAACCCTGCTTGAAGCCAAGGGAAACTAGAAAGGTGGAAAGGAAAGAAACTCAACAAATGGGAAAGATGGAGGTAAGGAGGGATAATAGGATAATGGCATGCCTCATAAACACAGACATAAATCCCTCCCCATCCTGGTAGCTGAGCAGTTGCAGTCAGTGACAGGGACAGCTGCTGCCTGTCCTTGGTTAGTCCCTGCACCCAGACTGCCTGTGTCTGGCTGGGTGGAGGCTGATGTGCCACGTCTGTGCCCCAAACTCCTCCCGCCGGCAGCATTCACATCACGGCAGCCTAGCTGTCCCCAGAAGAGCCTCCTTTCTCCCTTGATGCTGATGTAACTCGGCTGCTCTGCCCCGTGTTTCATCGAGGATGAAGGGGAAGGAGGAGGGAGAGTTGCCTTAAGTGCTGGGTGGTTCATCTTCTCCTTCTTCAAAACCCAGACAGGATAAAAGGGCAGGAATTTAAACGACATCAGCAATACACAGCCAGCTGTGGGCTGGAGACTCTGTCCACTTGCTGCCATGCACAGCCTGTCTCTCTTAAAGTGATGTGTATAAATAATGCTGGCAGGAGGAGGGCCCAGACACTGAATTTGGGGCTTTTTAACAGGTTATTGGTGGGTAGGTAAAACTGGCTCTGCACTGGGTCCCGATTCCCTCTGTACGGTGCTGCTCACACCACCCCTGCTTGGCACAAAGAGCTGCTGCTCTGGCCAAAATCACGCCAAAAGATGGCACAGGAGGCTGAACAAGTGACTGCAAGGGCAAATAGTTGAAGCTCCATCATGTGAGTGTGTTGCACCTCCTCTGTGCCAGTGTCACACCAGGCTGTGCTGCAGTCAGGGGGTCACAGGGAGCGGTCAGGGGGCATTTGCATCTCTGGGATTAGCAAGCCTGTCACTTTTGGCAAGCCTTTATGTAGGTATATTAAGACCAAGGAACACAGGCAATTACAGACCCTGTCTTACACACAGAAATTATTTTGAGCTTTTTGATGTTTGGATTTTTTTTCTTTCCTTTTGCCCCTTAATAGCAGCCTGGGGAAAAAATGTAGGAGAGGGTTGTTTGCCCTGTGCAGGATGCTTTCCTGTTCTGCTGTAAGGATGCAGAGGAGCTGGTGCTGTCCTGGTGGGTTCCCAGCAGTGGCGATGGAAACTGCCGAGCGTCTCTGCCAGTCCCCTCGTCTGGATGATGCTCCAGGGACATCACCTGTGACAGCTTTGAGCCAGTAGGGGAATTGCTCACATTTGTGTTGCTGTGACATGCCAAAGCAGAACTGAAAGTCACAGTCTCTGCTTGAAGGGATATTGCCTTGAGAAGCTGCATGTCTGCCTAGAAATTATGTTTCATGCATAAGTCTCTAGGAATTTATGAGGGCTCAGCTGCATAGATAGCAGTGGTACCCCCGAAGAAAAAGAAGACTGGTGTGCCTCGGGGCAAGATTTCCATACTTGCCCCGTGCTGAGCTTCCAAGGACAACTCCTTCCCACAGGGCTGCATCCATGCAAAATTAGCACCAACAGCTGGTGGTGGCCACAGGAGCCGCTGTGTCCTCTCTCCAACCCTAAGAAAAACAGGGATAAATTTTACCTGTCTCAGGCCTCACCCCACTCTGTGTGGGCGCTGGCACTAGGGAGGACCCAAGTGTGAGTTCAGGAAGTTTTTGGGCAGCAAAGCTTTGCTTGCTCTTGTGGGAATACTAGAATTTTCTAGAAAACGATGTATTTGAAAAGTATGTGGAAGACAGAGCTCTGCCTTTTCAGAGCAACACAATTCTGGGGCTTGGGGTAGTGGTGCCTGCGTGCTGAGGGTTTAAGAAAGCTGTTGGAACCTGCAATAGTCAGTCATGTGGGACTCATGCTGGTGAGGAAGGCTGATGTCTCTGTCCCCCCCTCCCTCCTAGCAGTACTCTGCTATTGCTTTTGGCTCCAGTCTTTCCACCCATCCACCCACCGGCCTTTTATTCATCAAAAGGTGTAGAAGAATTTGCAGCAAAAATAAATGAATTTATTTTCACCCACCATCCATCCTCGTCGGCTGCGTGGGGGAGAGCTGTGCAGCTCATGACAGTGGAGGAGGGTGGGAGAGGAGGCTTGCAGGCACAGCCGGAGGATTGCATGGCACGTCCTCCTTGGCAGGAGTGAAGGGTATGTGACCAGTGCGGTGCCACCGCTGCTGGGAAGTCCTTGGGATGTGGTGCCAGCAGTGGTGTGTGGAGTCTGAGGGCAGCCCGGTGCTGTGGGAGATGGGTGGATGGATTAGATGAATGCCCTCTTTGCTCTTCAAAAGCTGGGAATCATCCTTAAATTTAGAGCAGAAAGACAGTGTGCATTGTGTGTGCTTTCAGGCCCTGGGTGCCATCAGCTGAGGAACCACGTCTGACCTTGCTGTGAAGCATGAGCAAGCCAAAACCATGTTCCTTGTCATGCACATCACAGCCATTCTGTGCCTTTTTCATAGGCGTGTGCATCACAAGGTGGTTTGTTTTTGTTTTGTTTTTTTTTACAGAATGGTTTGGGTTGGAAGAGACCTTTAAAGTCCATCTTGTTCCAACCCCTCTGCTGTGGGCAGGGACACCTTCCACCAGACCAGGTTGCTCAAAGCCCCATCCAACCTGACCTTGAACACTTCCAGGGGTGGGGCAGCCACAGCTTCTCTGGGCAGCCTGTGCCAGTGAAAGCCTCACCACCTTTATGGTAAAAAAATTTCTTCCTTTTTTATATCTTTTGCCTGTGAGTTCCTGATGTCAAGATTGTGTGGTGAGGCAACAAGCTGAGGGAGTGGAGAGAGCTGAGGAAGGTGGTAGTGGCTTTACCATGGCTGCTTCTCCTCACTTTTGCTTTTGGCAGCCTGGAAGGAGGCAGGGGAGAGTGCTGGTGTTTGGTGTTTGGCTGGAAACAGCTGGTGCCTCTGGAAAGTGCCTCCAGTGCGTCAGAGTGGTGTTCACAGGGCAGCTGTCGTTAAATGCAAGACCTCCATGAAGAACAGATCCTGGAGCGAGCTGGAAGAGCTTTGGATGACCACAGTGATGAGTTAGCAGAAGATGGAGGCAAGTGAGGGTGAAGGCAAAGACAGAGATGCTGCCATGAGATGAGTATCTGGAAGGGCAGGGAGAGTTGTAGCTGTCAGGGTCTGTGTTTATCTTTGCAGCAGTGATTATTTTCAGATAGCATGTGAGAGAGTAAAACGTCAGCTCTTGCTAATAATAGCGCTGCAAACAAGGCTGTTGCTCATTACTGACAGCTGAGATGAAGTTAGTTTTGTTTCATCCTAGGTGTGAAAAAGTGTAGAAACAAGCCATGCTCTGAGTCGGTATCCTCAGTCCGGAAAAGGTGAGGAGGAGACCCCCTCCCAGGCCTGGGGTGTGGCAGTGCAAGGTGGTTTTTCCAGGTTGCTTCCATACTGCTGCTGGAAGAGCGAATATGGTGAGGAGCTGCAGCTGGCTGGCACTGTGGAAAACATAGAATCATAGGATAGGATAGTTTGGGTTTGAAAGGACCTTTAGAGGTCATCTAGTTGAGTCTAGGTAAAAAGCAATCTGAGGACCTTCAGCATTCTTGCTGTGAAACTGGAGGGTTTTCCCAGAGGAGAGGAAGTCTCATCCCAAGGTCGGCAGCATGTGGTGTGATCCCAAGACAGCTTTCAGTAGCAAATCCCAATCTGAATGGGATGCAGCTGCCTGGAGGAGGGATTTGACAACCCCATGGGGGAAAGCTGTTCCGGGCCTTGTAGCCACCTTTGGGAACTTGAGGTGTCTTTAGCAGGCTGAAGGATCTGGCTGCTGGTGATCCTTGGAGCAGACACAGACACAAGGAAGACAGCAGGGTAGAAGTCTTGGGGACTGATGGCACTGGCGTAAACGAGATCTGAATACAACTTGCATTGTTTGAGCAGATGTGTCCTGTCTATGGCTAATTATAAGTGTTGTGTGCGCAACACACACTGGGAGATGTGCCAGATACTATTTCTTTTCATGTTGAACTCAAAATCATTATAATTAAGCTTTAAAATTGTAAGTAAAAACCAACAAGGAGTGCAGGTTTGCTGTCATGCTGCTTGGAACCAGGTCCAGTCCCTGCTGGGATGGACAGGTGTGGGAGTATGGAGAGGGTGGTCAGAAGGGCTGGGAATGTGAAGGATTTGGTGGCTCTGCTGTAGCGGGTATGTCCAGATTTGGGTTTTAAATATTCAGAATACCTCAAAGTACCAGAAACGTGCCATTTTACAAATGTGGGAAGTGTTGCTGAGCAAGCTTTAGCAGCCTCTCAGGTTTGGTGGGCACAGAGAAGAGGTGCTTGCTAAGAAGAGAAAATAAGGAATAAAAGTGGGAAGCAGTCGTGGAAGCAATTGTGTAACCTCGGGTTGAGAGGAACCTAGGTTGTATCTCTGGTTTGAGGGGAAATGAGGCAGACTTGCCGAAGAAGCAGCTCCAGGAGGAGATGCTGTGCATGGGCCTGGATGAGTGGGAAGTGACTGCGGTGCTCACCGGCCCGCAGCTGATGGCTCCTTTGTAGCACCTTTGAGGGCTGCCCCAGGACTGGGGCCTCAGGGAAGCATCCCACCCCTGCTCCCCAAGCATGGGAAAATTCCCGAACCTCCTTTTTGGGGCTACACCACAGGAGCAGTGGCCGTGCATGTAGGGTGAGGATC